>PVIC010002548.1:0-76605 GCA_004025085.1 Thryonomys swinderianus
GCTCACGCCCTTAATCCCAGCACTCGGGAGGCAGAGACAGGAGGATCACTGAGTTCAAGGCTTGCCTGGGCTACAGAGTGAGCTCAGGGCCAGCCTGAACTACAAAGCGAGACCCTGTCTCAAAAACAAACCAAAAAAAAAAAAGATAAGATTTTGAAACTATGTATTAGAAATCTATACAAGAAGATTTCCAGACATGCAGGTCTACCTGGGAAGATCTGGTTCTGATGTGGGAAGAGCCCTAGAAAAATACTAAAAATACAGGCGTTTGCTCCATGGACAAACACCAAAGACAGCTCCAAAGAGTAGGTGAAGAAAAGAAAGGTTAGAGGGATCGACACAGCACAGGGAGCTGCCTAGAACGCTATAACGACCGAAGGACCCAGTTGCCAAGGAAAGCTGGGATCTGACACCTGGCAGAGAGCACAGCCTTCAAATTTCCAAAAGAAACTTTGGAATAAAGTTGTTTTGATGCTAGAAAACCATGGCATTTCCTCAAGGTTCCACACACCATGCTGTGAAAATACGATGCCTCTAAAATTATCCTTTCTGGATGCGCAGGGCCAGACTTTCTTTCACTGAGAACTTAGCTCGTGGTCGAGGATGGACAAGAAGACTCAGATCTCTCTTGGTGTTGCCGACTATGCGCTGAATCGCTCAAGCAAATGGAACAATCTCCTCACATGGCCAACGAGATGGACATTCTAATCCTAACCCAGCCCAAATCCTAAGCATATGTCTGCCTTCTGCGCCATTCTGCCTTTGAATAAAGCAAACTGCCAATAACTATTTTAGGTATTTTTCAGGCCATGGTAGAGAGCAAATGAATTAATATTTGTGAAAGCAATAAACTTCAAGCAGAGACTGTATAAATATTAGTCATTACTGTTACCAAATAGTTCATTACGTGACAGTTTGAGACACACACTGGAACCGACACTGAAGTGTTACAGAGCGGGACAGAGACAAAGCTGGAAACCACGGACAGTGATTGGAGGAGGCCAGAGCGGAGCTGGACCTTGAGCATTATGTTTCATCCTCCCCAGTGATACCCTTCCTCCAGCTTCCCAGCCACCGTTGGCATCTCCATTTCATCAAAGCTGCGGGAATCCGGTATTCAGTAAAGAACGAGGGTCTATCCCAACCTCATGAAGCCAGGGGAAGCCAGGGGTCAGGTGGCAGACTAAGGCCCACTGATTTCACAGCCAAGCGTCTTCCCTCAGCAGTAACACTCCTGTCCAGGCCCGGGGTCAGCTGCTGGGGCCTGACCACTTTTGCAGGCCTGCAATCTGTTACTGGGCTTCACCTCCCTCCTACAGCTGGATTTCGTTTTCTACTTGGCTCCTTCTTCTCAGCCATTACCATTCAGGCCTCTGTTCCTGACTCTTAAAAATGAAATGGCCACACCCCTTCCCTCAGGACGAGCCGAGGCGCAGTGCCCTGCAACCCAGACCCCAGAGAGATAAAACATAGGTGCCCGTCATTGGACTTCCGGTGCAGGGCCCATTGAGAAACGGCTGAGTCTCCTCTATGAATTTGGGATTCAGAAGGACAAGATCACATGGGTGAATTCAGAAGAACCAAATGAAGACAAACTCAGTGGGATGAGAAGGGGAGAGAATTCATTACCAGATAGCAGTTAAAGGGCAGAAAGGTCTGGAAACAGCAGCCTCGGCCCTAAGGATCCGTGGTCAACTCTCTCCCCGTGTTGCGCAGGTGAGCTTTTGTGGAACTCCAAATCGAACCCACTTATTGCGAAGTTTTAATCCAGCTATGAGACCTGGCCTGTGTAGTGCTAGAAATCCACCCCTCCGGCTACCGAAGAGAAACGCAAAGAAACCTCTGCCCAGGTTTTCCCCAGATTTTCTTGCCACCAATTTCAAAATGTGTCTCAGTCTCCAGAAGACAGAGTCTTCTTGGAAGTCTAAACAAGGTGGGGGAGGAGGAGCCAGAGTGAGTCTCCGTATCGCCCGTTCTCCCCCGCTGCCTGGCCTGACCTCGCCCCCCCTTCCACCCACAACTCCTCCTGCTCCCCAAGGGGCGCCATTTTGGAGCCAAAATCCACTCTGTCAGCACAAGAGCAGCCCTGCCTTCTCTTGCTCCACACGCCATGTGACCCTGGAGAACCTCCAGGGCATATTTCATCTGGCATCCACATCGAGAGGTCACAGTGACCCAAGACTTCCTGCATTCTCGGGCCGACCAGTGCCTGCCAAAGCCAGCCACGGTGAGGAGCGGAGAGCAGAACCCGGGGGGAGCTGGCCAAGCGCGGTGCTGGCCGCCGTCCTGGCTGCCAGCAGACAGTAGCACTGGTTTTCCACTGCCGGCCATTCATTGGACTTGGCCAGCTTTGTTCCTGCCCTGGGACCAAGTCAACAAACGGAGACCAGAAGGGCCGCAGCCCTAGCACGCAGGGCTGGGCCATCTCTGTGCGTCTGCACAACGCAGCCAGCAGCGCTCCTCACGCACCCCCGGGGGCCGGCTCCCCACCTGTCCTGTCTGCCAGGCTCTGCAGTGTGACAAGCATTCAGGGCTCAGGGGAATTGCTGTTTCTTTTTTCTTTTCTTTCTTTCTTTTTTTTTTTTTTTCTGCACAGGAAAAAAGTAATGTTATAAAGGCCAGAGTCTTTATCTTGAATTTTGCTCAGGGTCAAAGGCAATGAATGTGAAACTCTGAGGCTGGGAAACTATTCTCATAGCAGCTTACAGGGTCCCCTTTCAGGCAAGAATCATAAAATTTTAGGGCTAAAAGTGATCCTAAACCACCCAAACCAGTGGTTCTTCATTCAGATCAGTAAAGACCTTTCAGTGATTGGCGAAAACAACCTACTCCCTGTGGCAGTAAAATAACCCCAGGTACCGGAGAGCTCACTCACGATCGTAGACGTGCAGGGAAGCCCAAAGTCCGTCTTTGGACTTTCCCATCAGCCTCCAGTTCCGCTTCTTCACCTCTCACTCCCCTCACTTTGCAGAGCGGGACCGGGAGCCCAGGAGCACAGTGACTTTCTACGAGTGAAGCTAGAAGGGGTTTTCCTTCCCCAGATCCCCTGACTCATAACCCTCTGAACGGATTTTGTCACGAGCTGCTTCTGTGACTCTCCTCCACCTAGTTTCGTTTTCTTCAGTGTTACAGTTCTTTATTTTTTCAGTTTTCCCATCCTATGCTTGCTTCTTTAGTGTTTTTCTCCTTGGTCCTCTCATTGTTTGTTTGTTTTTTTGTTTTTTGTTTTTTTTGAAACAGGTTCTCACGTTGTAGTTCAGGCTGGCCCTGAGCTCACTATGGTGCCCAGGCAAGCCTTGAACTCAGCAATCCTCCTGCCTCTGCCTCCCGAGTGCTGGGATGACAGGCGTGAGCCACCACGCCCTGCACTGTGGTATGTGGTATTGATTGCTGGTGGGCGTGACTCTCCACGCCCAGCATTGTATGTGGTTACCGGGGATCGAACTCAGGACCTTGCGCTTGCGAGGCAGGCACTGGAATCACTGAGCTAATCCTCCCGCCCGGTCCTCACGTTCTTGTTCTTTGAACTCTATTTCTCCTTTGACTTCCCCTCATTTCGAGTTCTTGTCCTTTTTCTTTCTACCCTAAGTCCTCAGGCATCCGATCGACTGATCCCCCTTAGTTCTGTGCCCTTTGGAATAAGCCTCTGGACCCTGTTCAATCAAAGGCCATAATGCCCACACCAAGGAGGGAACAAAACTGCAAGAACTGTCATTAAAGAGATAAGTCCCGCATCTGTCTCTAAAGATTCAGCTTCAATCCAGTGAAAATAAGTTGTTTTGCACCATAGTGGTGAAAGAGCGTGACTACAGAAAGAGGTTGAAACCCAGCAACGAGCTTTGTGAACTAGTGGTTCTCAAATTGTGATCCAAGCACCACTGAGGATTTCTGAGTCCTTTTCAGGGCAATCCACGTATAAGTGATCATGTGGTCAAAATTCATTCCACAGTAAATCTAACATTTTCTGTTGACGTTTGCACTGATATGTAAATATGATGGTGGATAAAATTATTGAGGTTTGGGGGCTGGGAATTTAGCTCAAGAGGTACTATGCCTACCTTGGAAGCACAAGGACCCAAGTTCAATCCCTGGTACTGCCAAAAATTAATGATAATGATGATGATAATAATAATAAAATTATTGAGCTATTACCATGTTTCATGATGCTGAAACTAAACTAAGCTACACCCTTCACTGTCATAGACAAATGGACAAAAAAAAAATGAGTTTCTCTTTAAAAATCCCCTTAATGGAGAAGTTGAAATTATTATTTACTTTCTGAGGTTTAGAGTCCTGAGTGTACATCTATTTATAGTCCGTGACAAACTAGGAAATGTGCACAAAGCTGAAGGATAATAGTTCTCTCAAGAAGAGTGTTCATTATAACTGAAACATAAACTAAGTCGATCACTTTGTAAATGCAACATTATATTTATTTGGAGGAAAGTGACAAACAATGATTATTTCAACCTGGGTAGTTTGCATGGATTTTCTGCGGAATGAACAAAGTGAGGTGACCACGTGGAGGAGGGAACACTGATGTCACTTGCCAATCATAAATTCACCTAGAATAAAAATTTGGAAAGCAAAACAAAGGCTTATCTGTCACCGTGAACTTTACAGCTACTAGATACCGTGGTACTTCAGTTGATGAACTTAATTTGTGACACCATTTTGGGGAAAATAGCTACGTCTGTGACTGTGAGGGGAAGGTGGCGTGGCCATGTTGGTCACTCAATATGGACCTAAAACTTTGCTGGATGTGACCAATACACAGTGTGACAGCAGCATGCAAGGCAAAATGCTCACTTCCAATCCTAGATGGACTAGTCGCTTTCAACAAAACTAAGTACAATCTGCTTTATTATGGACAACTAAATTAGTCAGAAAATGTTGTAAGCTAGTTAGGAAGGGCTGGGCCCTCAGCACACACAAAACAGTGGAGACACATTTACTAAAAGGCCCAAATTTAAAGAAGAAGAACTGGAGTCGGGGACTTAGCTCCACGGGGCCGTCCCTGCCTGGCAAGCACGGGGTCCTGAGTTCAAATGGGAAAGAATGAATGAATAAAAGTGAAATAGAAAGGAAGAACTCCTGCACCCACGTACTTCCCCCAGGGATGAATAGCCACGATTGATGTTGTAACTAGGTATCAGTCACCTTGGATGGGGTGAGCTCCCCTCCCCCATTCCCTTTAGTTCTTTTCCTTTCTATGCAACTAGCTTCCCTATTTAATCAATATTACTTGAGTGACTATACTTGTTGTTATCTTATTGGTTGGTCGTAGTTTTGTCCCAGCTCATGATTTACCATTGGATCAATGTGACCTAAGCAACGAGACTTGTGATCTTACGAGTTGATGTTTTGTCCCATCCTGTACCTGCCTCACCTCGTGCCTTCTCGTAATAAATATTCCTTACTCTTAATCCCCGTTGTTTCTAGAATTCATAACTCTATTTTCTAGAACACAAACTTGAGTTTTGGATGTCGAATGGGTTGGGAGTTATAATTATTTCCCTCAGTTGAATTACTTTGCCTATTTAGATTCGTTGGTACCCTGCATCCGTTTCAGATTCCATATTGGACATAATCTTTAAAAGGGCCAGGCATAATGGCAAACGCCTGTAATCCCAGCACTCAGGAGGCTGAAGCAGAACTGCTGCATGTTCAAGACTAGCCTGAGCTACTTAATGAACTGAAGGCCAGTGTGAACTACATAGTGAAACCCTGGTTCAAATAATGATAGTAGTAATAATCTTTAAGAAATTACCACTTGTCAAATTTTGTTCGAGTACCACAGAAAAATATCTACAGTTACCTCAAAACCCTAATAAATATTCTATCCTTTCCCAACTACTTATCTGTATAAAACAGAGCTTCCTTCAACCAAACAACATATTATGCAGACTGAATACAAAAAAGAGATAAGAAAATTAAGCCAGACTTTGAAGATATTTGCAAAAATGTAAAATAATACCAATATTCTTTCGGAAATCATGAGCTAGGGAATTTTTTAACTTCTCTGTTTTGATTCTTAATATAGCAAATATGAATAGATCTAATTCATGTAAGCAAAAACCCTTCGCACCCCTTAATATTTTGAAAGCACTCATGAAAGATCAGAAGCCAATCTCTTTGAACAGTACCGTAGATAGTTTTAACAGAAAGAAAAGATCAGCCAATGGAACAGCCACTGTCTAATGAGGTGGAAGCTCAGGGCTGAGTGCTAGGAGGCTGTCTGCTCCCTCGGAGCTCACTGAGTGAGCAGATAAAATATGGAGACCCCGATGGCTGCTTCGCACACATGGGAGCATGGCCCAAAAAGGAGGGAAGAGGGGCTAGAAACATCTTCACAGTCAAGAAGCTGGTACAGAAGCTGAGTCTTTGGGAAACAAAACCAAAGAAGAGGTGCTGGAGAGGGGAGCTTGGTTCCCGCTACGCAGAGAGAGAGCCTGCGAGCGAGCAAGCAATCCACTGGGCACAGCTGAGAGACAGGGGACCACACAGAGGCGCTCAAGAAATGTTTGTCAAGGGAATTTGCATATAAAAGAAGGACCTGCTGGGCCGGAGATGCAGCTCAGTGGTTCCAGCACCTGCCTAGCAAGTGCAAAGTCTCTGGTTCAATCTCTGTTCCCCAGTAACCACGTACAACAATACTAGGTTGGTGACTCACACCCACCAGCCATCAGTACCACATAGCACAGTGCCGGATGTGGTGTTTCAGGCCTGTCATCCCAGCACTCAGGAGGCAGAGGCAGGAGGATTGCTGAGTTTGAGGCTTGCCTGGGCTCCATAGTGAGCTCAGGGCCAGCCTGAACTGCAAAGTGAGACCCTGTCTCAAAAAAAAGAAAAGGTCCTGCTGAGTGCTGGGTTGGGGTAGCTCTGTGCTACCATCCACATGTCTAGCACGATAGGTAAGAAAAGTCTGTAAACAAACTACCGGAAGCCAAGAGAAAGGAAAGGATTGATGCCAACCCCCAATCGGAGGACGGCCTGAGCCAGGACCCAAGTGCCACGCACTGCTGCTCAAGTCAGGCCCCTGCCAGAATTCCTCCATCCCAATTTGAGAACAATGAATAAGGCGGAGTCGGACACAGGTCTCTACATCTGCGGTTAACGGCGGTGGGAATACTTGCTCCCTGCAGGGAGCACTGGGATTTCAGAGATGAAATGAGGCTGTTTTTGTCCAGAGAGGCCCACGGACAAGACGAGCCTGCGGAAGGAGCACGTCTGACCGTGACTTAACTAGCACGTTGCTGACTGCGGTACGGAGCACAGAGGGGACTTTCCGCAAAGCTGCTGCCAGCTCTCAAAGGACACAGAGAAGTCGAGACTGCTACCAGGGAGTGTTAACCAGGGGGACGGGTGAAGCTCAAGACACAAATTCATGAAATCAAGGGATCGTGACAGGCAAGGACTCCGTCTTCGCCTCTCCTGACCAACACTCACCCCAGAGCCCGGGCAGCAAAGTCTTCCCGTAACTGTCCCAAGAGCTAAGACGCAGAGACAAGGAAGCCCCGAGTTGGCAAGGCGCAGCTCTCCGTCTGCTTGCTCGCCATCTGAAGCCTTGTCCATCTCTGGCACCTAAGTCCTCCCCCGCAGGGATCTGCAAAAGGTCCACTGTGCCTGGCTTCAGACAGAGCCTGGTAGGTTCTTTAAACAAATGAGACAGCGCCGCTGAAGACCAAGTCTCTGCTTCCCTTTCAGCAGACAGCGGCCTGAAGGATGGAGCTGGAGCCCTGTCCCCAGCCAGACTCCGTTCGGAGAGCTGTAGTCGATACCCATCAACAAGACTGATAGGACGCCCCGGGCCCGAGGGAGCATCTGGAACGCTGAGGCCAATCATTTCTTGGGGCCGTGCACTCTGCTCCTCCGGGGTGCGTGGGTCTGCTCTTTGCCTCCACCGAAATGAGGAGCAAGAGGAGGAAGGCTTCGGTGACCCAGCCAGAGGGGTCTTCACCCCTGACGAGTAGGGTTTCTGTGGTTCGTTCACATCCTCCACCCATAGTGACAGTCCCAGATATTCAGCACAACCCATCATCTCTAAAATCACTCACGCTGAAGACATTTCCTTGTTGGGGGATGGGAGCCAACATGAGTGACACGATGAGAAAATTAACTGTACCTGGGTGAACCTTAACCTTCCGGCACAAATGACGCAAATAAGAATCAGGGAGGAGGCGGGGAGATTTCAGGGAGCTAAAGAGCCAAGTCCAACTCCAAGTTCAGAACAACCTAGGAGTTGCTAAAGCACCGTTTACGAGTGAGTGTGGAGCGTGTGAATAGAGGCCTTCCGTTCACACCCAAAGCTTTAGTGCATTGTAGTTCAGCGGGGCCTCAGTCCGCGAATGTAATTCACACCACGATTCTGGGGAAGATGGCTGCCTTCATTTTCATCACTGAAGTAACATTTTGCTGAAGGCTGCTGTTCCTAAACTAACAAATTTCACAGAATTTTCTTTATGTCGTGGGGCTCAAGCCTGGCAAGGCTCCTGGTAGAAACTCAGTCCACTTTCAGTAAAATTCAAGAGGCACACTCAATAGTGAACAATTGATTAATAATAAGGGTATTCTTAAACAAGGCCAATGTCCTAGGGCTGCTGTGACCATGTCCTTTCAGCCAAGCTTCTTTGTTTTCCCAGAGTAATTCTGTCTGATCTTAATTAAAGACAAAGTAGCCCATAGGGACATAAAAAGAAATAGAGGGACATAGGGACACTAAAGCCCATAGGGACACTAAAGAAACAGATTTTGATTAAGTACAAGAAATGGAGATTGCTTCTGTCTTACAAAACAAATGTCATTAAAACCAGGGGAAGCATTTTTTTCTTGTTGTTAGAGTAAGTGCTTCAAATTTTCCAGAAGTTGGTATTAGTGTCCAAACTGAAACTACAGACAGCTTCAACTATCTTCTTGTCCATGCAAATAAAAATGAAAGGGAAAAATTTTGAAGATGAAAGATCACATTACATTGCAAATTCAAATAAGTTAATTTCTGATACTTACATGGCTCTTCTTTGACCTCTAATTAGGTAGTGTTAATTATATTACTGTAAATCCACAAAAGAACAGGCAGTTTCATTCAGACTGCAGGAACAATCTATACAATAGAGAACAAGATGTCTCTTTAATACATTTATGAAAATCTGCTTCTTTGGAAACCTATGTTAATATTCCCCCTATGCTCCTGGGTCACATTGTAAGGTCATTCCAGTTAGGGCTCTTTATGCATGTTGGAGGCTACTCAATTATTACCATTTGTAGAGATTTAAAAGCACGGACAGAAGGTCAAAAATAAAACCCAGTAAAATACGGTTGAATTCTCCACTATTGTGTAAGGTCAGCCTCCACTCATTTTTCCTTTTCTCCCTTGAATCTTTCATTGCTCTCTCCTCAAATTTCTTTCTTTTTTTCTTTTATCTTCCTCTCTCACCCTCTATTGGTCTCTTTATCCTGTCTCTACCCTCCCTTATATAATTTGATTTTAGAGTATTATCCAACTTGTTGAAATAGTCGGGCTATTTTAATCCAAATAAATGTCTGTATTTTTAGCATCCTTCCATTGACCTAGGGAGCAAATAAAGAAAGTGGTATTCAGCTAGAACAAAAATAAATTATCTTCATCAATTTCAGAAGAAGAGACAGCATTAGAAACACAGAGAGGAAGAGTTGAAATTTTAGATGTTCAAAAAAGACTTCAACAAGTTGCACCCATTCAGTAAGTTAGCACATGACCAGCATTTTCAAATAATACCTTGCATGAAGGAGACATTCAAAAACGTGAACTTTGTTCCTTTTTTTTGTGTGCGGTACTGGGGATCGAACTCAGGCCTTGTGCATCCAAGGTTGGTGCGGTACCACCTGAGCTAAATCCCCAGCCCTTGTTCTTATTTTGATGAGCAGCAGCAGCAGCTCTGCAGCTTAGCTCTCCCCACCGGATGCTGATGAGCCCTTGAGGACAGCCACGTTGCTACACACAACAGAGTCCCCACACTCCCTCAGGGTGCACAGTCAGCATCCCTGCCTCTCACCCAAGGTCACAGGCATAGGTAAACCACAGGTCACCGGGACAATCAAAATTGTTAAAAAGAAGGCAATTAAGCAGCAATTAAGGAAAAGCAACATTTCAAATGTGGCTTAACAGACACAAGCATCAACAACTCAAAAGTGAATAGAGCACACTTAAGATAAAGATTAATATCTTCAGGAGCAGGAAGGAGGACCTCACACCTCCAAGAAGTAGCCAAGGTTCTGCTACTCAGCGAGGCCTGCAGACCGACAGCTTCCTCACCACTTGGAGCTTGCCAGCAGTGCCGGAGCTCAAGCCCCACCCCGGAACTCCTTCTAACCACACTCACAGGGGCCTCACACACTCATTTCTCTCACAGAAACACTGAACGGTGGACTTGCCATTTGAAACTTCAGCCGCTAAAAATACTGACAGCCTGCTATGGTGACACATACGTGTAGTCCCACCCTGGGAGGCGGAGGATTGGAAGTTTAACCCCAACCTAGGCAATTTAGCAATTTAGCAGGAGCCTATCTCAAAATTAAAAACACCGGGCAAGGGACTTAGCTCAGCATATCCAACCTCTGCCTGGAAAATTCAAAATCCCAAATTCAATTCCCCAGTACCACAAACCAAAATGCTGGGCGTGGTGATCCCACCTATAATCCCAGCACTCAGGAGGCACAGGCAAGAAGATTACTGTGAGTTCAAAACTACCCTGGCTACATAGTGAGCTCAGGACCAGTCTGAACTACAAAGCAAGACCCTGTCTCAAAAAATAACAACAACAAAAGTAACAACCACAACAAAAACACATTAAAAATCACAGGGTGTGGGCCGGAGGGTTAGTTTAGTGGTTCCGGCGCCTGCCTCGCAAGCGCAAGGTCCTGAGTTCAATCCCCGGTAACCACATAGAATGCTGGGTGTGGAGACTCACGCCCACCAGCAATCAATACCGCATACCACAATGCCAGACATGGTGGCTCACGCCTGTCATCCCAGCACTCGGGAGGCAGAGGCAGGAGGATTGCTGAGTTCGCGGCACCTTGCCTGGGCACCATAGTGAGCTCAGGGCCAGCCTGAACTACAAAGCAAGACCCTGTCTCAAAAGCAAAAAAAAATAGAAAAAAATCACAGGGTGGTACAGTGGGCTTGGGATTTAGCTCAGTACAAAAAGCTCCTCAATTCAGTCTCAAGCACTGCAAGATGTATATCAAGATGCAATACAAAACATAGTACAATGCCTGGAGATGAATCTCAGGGTAGACTTGGAGTTCAATCCCCTGTACCACCAAACACTAACTAAATTTTTTTAAAAATTAAAGACTGCTAAGCAAAAACAGGTGCCAGAAGACCTAGTTGAGTATTGTCCTTGTTGTCCTTGAGTATATTTTTTCTGCATTCTGATGACAAAATTAATTAATAAGAGAAAATAAGAAGAAGGGGCCAGAGATTTAGCTCAGTGGTTCCGGTGCCTGCCTAGCAAGCACAAGGTCCCTGATTTGACCCCAGTAACCACATACAACATTACGGGGCATGGTGACTCAGACTCACCAGCAATCAGTACCACACACCACAGTGCCTGCCATGGTGGCTCACATCTGTAATCCCAGCACTCAGGAGGCAGAGGCAGGAAGATTGCAGTGAGTTCTAGGCTTGTCTGGGCTACACAGTGAGCTCGGGGCCTGCCTGAACTACAAAGCTAAATCCTGTCTCCAAATAAATAAATACATCCATCCATCCATACATACATACATACATACATTTTTAAAAAGAAAATATTTACTTAGAGTCATACACTTACCATCTAAACTACCAGTCAAATAAAAGAACAAAATAAAAGTATGTTTAGCATCACAGTGCTTCAGAAAACCACACCCACATGTCCTTTAAAATGCACACACACACACACACACACACACACACACACTTGGAGATACCTGAGTTATATTTGTTCCTGATTAACAGATTCTAAATATATAATATTAAAAAGTGTGATGAAGCAGATTAGTGAAACATTTTATTACAACTCTCTTAATAATTGACATTTTATGTAGATCACTAACTCATGAAATCTTGACTAATTTGACTAACAAAATATATATTGTTACAAAGAGTTTGCATATTCTCAAAATTGACCTTTATCGGGCTACAAAGAAATGGCAAAAGTCACATGGAAATGAAAGTTTCTGATATGTAGCAATAAACTTAGAAATTAACAACAAAATGGTACCATCCTCTCCAAAAAGAGATAATACATTTGAAAATATTAAGATATTATTTTACATAATACTCACAATCAAAATCTACTTACAAATGAATGATAATGAGAATTTTATCTGTCAAAATGTGTGGGCTATAGCCAATGTGGCAAAGTAATGGTGAGAAATTTGTGTGCTCTAACCTACATTTAGTATCAAACAATAAATATTAAAAATAAATTATCTGACTCTAACAAAAAGGTTTAAAATAACAATAAAATAAATTCAAAGTGTCATAAAATAATTATTAGAAAACAAATATTAGAAAAATACAAAATGTTAGCATGAATCCATAACTATAATAGATGCTTCTAAAATACTAATAAAATCTTGAAACTTTTTATTTAGAAAAGAAGAATATGAAACCATGTGAAATGAAAGATTTGATTACCACTGAAGGAAATTTTCAAAATTTTGAAACTATTATGCCAGAGATTTAGCTCAAGTGGTACTGCACCTACCTCAGAAATACAAGGGCCTGAGTTCAATCCCCAGTACCACCACAAGAAAAATTGAGACTATTTCTTTTTTCTTTTTCTTTTTGGAGATAGGGTCTCACTTTACAGTTCAGGCTGGCCCTGAGCTCACTATATAGCCCAGGCAAGCCTCAAACTCAGCAATCCTCCTGCCTCTGCCTCCCGAGTGCTGGGATTACAAGCATGAGCCGCCAAACCCGGCAATGTGGTATGTGGTAGTGATGGCTGGTGGGCGTGATCAGCAAGCCTGCTATTTTTGTATGCGGTTACTGGGGATTGAACCAGGGACCTTGTACTTGCTAGGCAGGCACTGGAACCACTGAGCTAAATCTCCAGCTCCGTGAGACTACTTATTTTGTGATACTAGTAATTGGTAATGTAGACGAGATGTATAATATATATGTAATATCCCAAGAAGGTAAAAAGAATAATAAACCTACATCTTTCCATTAAACTAATCCCAAGTGATTTTATAGGTGATTTTTACTCAATTTTTAAACAACCGAATGCATTTAACGGAGATGTTTCCATTCCATTCTAGCAAATCCTGACACTAAATCATATAATATTAGTTTCAAGTCACTCTATTAAAATTAGCAAACAAATGAAAAAACTCCTAAATTCAATGCCTTAATTGTAAATTTTACTGAAACTAACAGCTATCTAGCTGATAGAATGTGTCTGTTAGATTTGAAAGAATTTGGTAGTAATTTGATCCAATAATCTCCTTTAGACGATATTGTGCCCTCAGCTACTACACATCAGTAACACTAACTTACCTAAATCATGCACAGACCTTTCCTTCCAATTTTAAAGGTCCCCTTCCCTTGATCTCACATGTAGATCACAAAGATTCTCTGAATATAGATTGGCTATAGAGAGAATGAGATAAGAATACAGAGATGTAGGTGTTTTGTTAATAGTTTAAGTGCAAATTATAATGAACCAAAATAAATCTATGGTATTTGGAAGTAACCCTAACATTTTAAGTCCGGGTCAAGAAAAATGACAATAATCTTTCCTTGTTAGAGCAAATATAGAGTTCTTAAGCAACCATTCTGACTTTTAAGTCACTAAACTGTTCTTAGACATGTCTAAAGAGGCATCCTAAGTGTTGTTTTTATATATTACCTGCCTTTATCTTTTTTCCTTTTTTGCTAATCAATGAAAAACTTCACAAGATGTAATATACACAAAAACTATAAAATTCACATCTTAATCCTCTCCTTCTTCATCTTAATTTGATCTCCAAAATCAGAAAGGCAGAAAGAAGTTAAAAGATAGGTAGGTTAAGAAACAAATTCATGCCGGGCATGGTGGCTCACGCCTGTAATCCCAGCACTCGGGAGGCAGAGATAGGAGGAGGATTGCTGAGGTCGAGGCTTGCCTGGGCTACATAGTGAGCTCAGGGCCAGCCTGAACTACAAAGCGAGATCCTGTGAAACTCATAGGTAGGAATAAGTGTTGTAACTATTTGTATTAACTGGCTTTATCCAAGTCCCCTTTCTGCTTAGCATCAGAATAATGAATAATGTAGTACACACACACAACACACACATTTAAAGGGCCAGTATCTGCATGGGCCACATTTCAGTGTATATTCTAACTGGACAGGAGGACAGACACCAGTTCTGAGAGACACAAAAAATATAGTTAAGGAATAGCTTTCTCTAGACACAGGTTGGGAATGCAAGAAGTTATATTTAGCCTCTTTAAGCAAGTTTCTTTAATTAACGTGAAAAATCTGAGTTGCAAATGTAGAGAAGACCCTTGGACTTTCTCAGGCTCTTGGCAGAGGAAGGATAGAGAGGGATTCTGAGACAAATGACCAGGGAAACTGCTTTTGAATGGTGCATCTTAAAACAGCATCTCCTTATGTTTTTGATCACACATATCTTGAGAAACTCTCTCGTGTTTCTTGATAGCTCTATTTGAATACTTTATGATGCCCTATTTGTATATATAAGTTGACGGCATCCTTTAGTAGAGTTTCTAAAGAGTAGCATGGTAACACATGGCGCAAACCTCTGACCATCTATTAAGACATAAAGTTGGTGCACTTTGCCCTTGATAGCACTGACAGGAAGTGTTGCTGTGGTCCCCGTACGAGGAAGGAAGGCAAGAATGTGGTAAGGGAGCTGATCAAAGCCACGCGGCTAGTGAGTGACAAAAATAACTGTTGATGGTTGACCTGCCAAGCATCACAGATAATGTGGCATCCGCTTTGAATTTCATGTGTAAAATCAGCTATAGGAACTTAGGTAGAAGCATTTAGAAATTGTCTGGCAATAGAACAATACATTTATGAAATCAATCGTGTGAGACCCAGGAGAATCCATGAGATCAAAACCTACATTGTCATTTCCCATGTGGGAAAACTCCAATCTAAAGAAAGAAGGTCACCTGTCCAAAGCCAAAAAGCCCATGCAAAGCTGGTATCAAATATCAGCCATGTAGACTGTTTGCGAAGACCGTTGGATAGGCCACACCTCTCCCTGCAGAGATCTGGGGATGCGCCCTGGGCTCTCTGCTCCTCCGGATCCCACCAGGTCCTGGGCTGCCCACAGGCCCCCAGGAGAAGCCTCATTCCTGGTGCCCCACGCATGCTCAGAAGCAACAGACAGGCCGGAGTGGTCAGAGTTTCCAGGCCTCTGTCCCCAGGGTCGCATTGGTTTCCCTGGCAGGGTCACCAAGAAGCGCCACGTCCTCTGCAAGTGTCACCCTTGGTCACTTGGCCCCCACAGGGTATGCTTGTGCCAAGAATCTCGCAAAAATATTTTTTGAACAGTTCGGCCAGCTTCCGCACCCACCTCACCCCCACTAATTACAGGCCCTGGAGCCCAGTCTGTGGAAAATGTGACACGCCAGCGTATTTTCCTCTTTCTTCTCATCATTCTTCTCCTCACATTCTATCCCCACCCAAACCTTGTCTCTCCTCCCCGAGGTCCAAAACACCTCATCTTCATGCAACTGGAAATAAACAAAAGCAAATACCTGCTCTGTGCCTAGAGATGTACGCTGCGTGTGCGCACGTGTGTACACACGTGTGTAGCTGCAGTGGGGATACAGTAAGCTCTCAGATACTCTACCATGATTGGAGTCACTTCGCTGCCCTTTCCTTTTTCACGTCAGTCACAGTTTATGACTGTTACAGCTGCGTTTATTCAAGACCTAACCACTGGAATTTACCTCCCCGAGGTTAAGAAATACAAGACGGATTGTGAAGTTTGAAGCAGAATCAGTCTGGCCAAACGACAGCGAGTGGCAGCACACACGAGAGTGTCCCTGCCACTCAAGTGTGAGACGTCGCCAGTCTAGACGGGGCCTCGGGAGCATTCCTAAGGTCCTCCATTGACAAGGACGAGCGCTGATAAGGCCCGGAAGGCCACCCACAGCTCGAGGGAGTTAGTTGACAGGATTCTCCCGCTGTTGTCTGGACTCCTGACAAGATGCCTGACATTCTTCTAAATTTTCATCTTCCTGGACAAAACATATTTTTCAAAAAGAATTCGAGAAGTTCTACATTGAACTGAGCACCACTTTTACCTGCTCTTGCTTCATCTCCCCAAAGGCCTAGAGAGGTTAATTAGTCCTCCGTCCAAAATCTTGCAGTGAAGGGATGGAAAGCAACCGGAAGCAAGTTCTCCTTTCAAACAGCACAGCTTCCCAAGGCCCAGACTTACCTGCGGGTCATCTTTCCACGAATAGGAACACACGGTATCTCACTCTCATGTTTTTACCTGTGTGTCCTCCAGAAAAAAACCATGTGGCCGGGCGTGGTGGCTCACACCTGTCATCCCAGCACTCGGGAGGCTGAGACAGGAGGATTGCTGAGTTCTAGGCTTGCCTGGGCTCCATAGTGAGCTCAGGGCCAGCCTGAACTACAAAGCGAGACCCTGTCTCAAAAAACAAAACAAAACCGTGTGGTCCCTGTGCTCCACTCCACTCATTTGAGGGCAGGTAATGAGCTTATTATCAAATGACCTGCAACTCTTTATCGGTGAGTCCAACTTCCTCTGAAATATCTTTTCATCTCAAAACAGAAATGATTTGAATTTGAGGAGCCCCAGGAAAAATCCAGCCTTCAGAGACAGATACACAGTTGTGCAAAGATTCGTCCACTCGGAATCTATAGGCAAGGGAACCTTGAAATATCTAGTTCTGTGAAGGTACCAGGGCATGGCTGAAAATGTGACATGTAGTTTTCACAGAGAGAGAAACGGCAGAAGGGAAAATCATAAATTGAATGTGTGTGCAGTTTATTTTAAAATCCAAAGAAATATCTCATTATATTTCGAGGGAAGCTGAGAAGAGCTTAGTTTTGGTTCTACGTGATGTTAGTGAACCTTGCAAGATGTTTTCTTGGTCTTCAACTGCATTAACTTTTCATTGTTGTTTAACACTCGTGGCCATGTTTTGTTGTTGTTTTGATTTGGTTTGGTTTTGCTTCTAGTCTATGTTCAAATATTTCTGGAGAGTGTGTTGTATGAACAGACTTTGACAGTTGAACTCTATCTTCCACCTGATAAAGACTCCCCCATCCCACCCTAATTTATCTTTGCATCTTCTTTCTAGAAATTCTAACCCATCTTCCTACTTCATCAGCTGCATCTCTGCCACCTTCACCAACTCCTCTTCCTCTTGCCTCTTCAGAGTGTACCCAAGGCAGGGCTCCTGCACCTATCCTTGCTCACTGCTCTTCCTCCTCAGCCATTCTCATGGCCTGCTGATGACCCTCAAGACCACGGTGACCCTTTCCTATTTTTATTAGCGGTGTATGTTTGTGACACAAATGGAGAATTGGTATGTTGCACCTTGGTCATTGTGATTACTACCCCCTTCCCAACCCTCTCATTACCTTCCTCCCCCAGACCACCTCCCACCACCACAGAGTCTACCTTCCTGTTTCCTAGCTTCTTTCTCTTATTTTGCTCTTGCTGTTAGTTATATTTTGGGTTTTCATACTAGAGAAACCATACACTATGCAAACTCCTGTGTGTGATTGCCTCACTTAGGGTCATTGTCTGAAGATCCACCCATTTTTCTAACACATATCTCAGATTTCCTTATTTATATCTGAGTAGTACTCTGTCATGTACATGTACCACTTTTTCCTTATTCTTTTATGTTTGTGGGCATACAGACCACTGTCTTAATTTAGGCACTGCAAGTTATAGACATGAGTGTGCAAATATTACCATAAAATGATGATTTAAAATATTTTATGAAGATAGGTGAGATATAGCTGGGTCAAAATGAATTTCTCTTTTTAGTTTTCTAAAGAATCTGCATATTGATTTCCACAGTGGTTGTACTACTTTATGTTCCCATCAGTAACACAGAAGCCTTTCTTTTTCACCACAACATGACCTACTGTTTTTGTTTGTTTGTTTCTTAGTTCTTGCTGATAGCCATTTTTTTCTGGAATAAGATGCAATTTCAGTGTTGTTTTTATTTGCATTTCTGTAAGGGCCAAAGATGTTGAACTTTCTTTCACGTCATCTCTGGCCATTTCTATTCTTCTTCTTCTTAGAAGTTTATAGTCTTTGTAACTGTCCATTTTTTATTGGTTCTTTTATTTTTGGGGGGTACTAATTTGAGTTCTTTATATATTCTAGATGCTAGTCCTCCATCCAAGGAGGAGCTGAAAAATCTATTTCCACACTGTAGGTTGCCTCTTCACTCTCTTGATGGTTTCCTTTGTGGTACAGAAATTTTTTAATTTGGTAATTCCTGATATATAATTAGGGTTCTAGTCTGTAAATTCTTGTCTGTGCTCATTTCTTCCAATGTTTTACTGATTTCTTTTTTCTTTAGGGAAATTCAGTGTTTCTGTTCTTATATGTAGGACATTTTGATTAGATTTGATGGATACAGATTTATTCTCCTGCACATGGATAACCAGTCTTCTCAACAGTAGTAAAGGAGCTGTCTGTTCTCCAAGTTATGCTAGTGGCCCTTCTGTTAAAGATAAGATGACTAAAGCTGGTTGGGGTTGTTTATCCATCCTTTATTCTATTCCCTTTATCAACATGTCCATTTTTGTGTCAGTACCACA
Organism: Thryonomys swinderianus; assembly: GCA_004025085.1. Classification (NCBI taxonomy): domain Eukaryota; kingdom Metazoa; phylum Chordata; class Mammalia; order Rodentia; family Thryonomyidae; genus Thryonomys; species Thryonomys swinderianus. The sequence continues at coordinate 18,805 of PVIC010002548.1, forward strand.
CTGCTTTTGCGACAGGGTCTTGCTTTCTAATTCAGTTCAAGCTGGCCCTAAGCTCACTATATAACCCAGGCAAGCCTCAAACTCACCTATCCTCCTGCCTCTGCCTCCCGAGCCACCATGCCCAGCATTTATAACTGTAGCTTTGTAGCACAACCCAAAGTCCAAGAATGTAATGCCTCCTGCTTTGCCTTTTTGAACAAGTTTCAATAGTGCATCTCTAGCATTTGATTGATGTTTTCTTATATCTTGTCATCTTCAGCCATCAGCCTGTTTCAATCACATTCTTCCAGGAGTCCCCTGAAATGCTGTTATCACTGTTAAGTGATTCTTTATCTGCACATTCAATAGCACAAATATTTGCTAAACATTTGACCATTTATTTTTTGTTCCCTGTGATACCAATAATGACGACATTATAGTCAGTGCTCTCGCTGCACTACACAAGAATGATTGCAGTAGCTTCCTTTGTGGTTCCTTCTGGTGTCTTCTTACTCCCATCTGTCCTACATGGCCCTCCAAAAATGTCTTCCTTCAACATCATTTTTATTACCCCACTTATCTACTCAAATACCTTTAAAGATTCCCTCTCTGGAGTGTATAATGCTTCATAGCTTTGTCTAGCTTTCTGTTCACAGCCTCACCCAGTGTAAGGAGTTAATTTCCGAACTGAGCATTCACTCTGGGGTTATGCATGATGGCCACTGCCACCGCCCTAAATGCTAGTACACTCTGCCCTACATCTACCTTTTGCTCAAGTGGATCTGAGATTCTTCCAATCACAGGATTCGATTTGTCCTTCAGGATTTCCCCTTAGCTGTCACAGATCCCACTGTGTATCTCACTGAGAGGGAGTGAGGCTACCTTGTCCTTCAGCCTTTAGGAGACCAGCTTTGGTCCCACAGAAGTATGAGGAAAGTTTCAAGTAGAATAAAAATAAGCATCCCCACCTCAATAGTGTTAGTACCTAAGCATTTATTTGAGAATTATTACATTCACCTGTCAACTCAGTATACAGAGTGATATATTTTCTCATTCACGTCTTGCTGCAAATTATTGGGCATGTTTTTCTTAGTTACATTACCTTATTCCTTCCGGTATGATCTATGCATTTATAAGGGGGGAAGAAGGACCATTAAGCACAAAGCTTAACAACAATGCTCCATATGGAAGCATCAAGCCACTTACCAACCATCTGCTCATGAGAATAAGTCCATTCTGTCATTATGTGTAATTTTTTATTTAAAAACAATCTCATGGTTGGGAGGTACCTCAGTAGTTCTGGTACCTGCCTCAGAAGCGCAAGTTCTTAAATCATTCCCCAGTACCACAAATAAAAATATAAAAACAACCTGAGAAACAGATAATACATGTATTTTAGAAATATGACATCCAGTCATCAACCTACAGCTTACTGAGAAAAGTACAAACAGGAGGTCCATTCTCAGACCATTACATCCCCAAGGAAACTAAGTGGAATAACTAAATGTTCTAAAAGGGAAAAACTACTGAGACCCCAAACCCAAACTAATTTCTAAGCCAAGAACAAAACATAGGTAATTTTACTTAGAGCCAAGTGTCTGTCTTAAACATATCATTATGCACTGAGAGAGAAAAACTGCTCTCACTTACAGTCTAAATTAGAAAAGAACGTGTAACCCAGTAAATGTTTAGAAAGATGCTAAGCCAACAAAAAATGTCAACACAAAGGCTGTTTGAACTCACTGAGAACTTATGAAATCTGAAGCCAAGAACACCTGGATGTTCTTTACTCATTAAATGGATAGCTTGAAGCGAATCATCTCAGCATCTTAATATGCTCACCTGAACATTAACAGAAAGAAGCCTGCTGTTATATTCAGAAGCAGGACAAAAAGCCTACATTGGGAGAACAGCTGAAGCAGAGGAGCTGAGGACATCCAGAGCAAGGAGGGAGGAATGGCGATGGTTCTGTGGAGTATAAAAGTCTTGTCCAAGGAGGATAAGCAAAGTGAGGCTCGTTGCTTGAGGCTAGGGATTTCCAGTGGGTGGGCCTTTCCCAGGACCCCAAAGCAACAGGACAAAAGAAGCTTGCAACTTCACACCCTAGGCTGTGGTTAACAGAAAGGTGTGGTCCCAAAAAGTCACCATGGATCTGAAGCTCCAAACTGTGATTATAGAGTCAGACTCTACCATGGGAACAGAAGGAGCACAGTGACCATAAAACAAAACAAACAAATGTCCAGGGAAGAAGACGGACTGAAGTAATCTGTCTGACTCAAAATGGGACCAAGAGCCCAAATTCTAAAACATGAAGAAGTCTAAAGTGAAGAAACATAATCAAGAAAATCAACAATCAGAACATGAACTGATATTGTGAAATTAATATTAAAGAGGCACTATGACAAAAAATTTTAAAATGGAAATGTCACGGTATTCAAGAACATAAATGAAGAGATAACATACTTAAAATGATCAAAGTTTATGAAGAAGCAATGGTACTCAAGAGCTGGCTATGAGAACAGATTAATAAATGAACATACTTGCAAAGAGAACAACACTAAAATAAAGAGAAAACTATGAAATAATAGTTAAGGAACTTGGAGAATAAGCTGAGATGGTATAAGGTGTATTTAGTCAGGCTAAAATTAGACAATGCAGAAAAGTAAACTGTCAGAGGGGTCAGAGATTTAGCTCAGTGGTTCCAGCTCCTGCCTAGCAAGTGCAAGATCCCTGGTTAAATCCTCGGTAACCACATACAATACCGGGTGCGGTGACTCATGCCCACCAGCAATCAGTACCACACACCACAGTGCCAGGTGTGGTGTCTCATGCTGTAATCCCAGCACTCAGGAGGCTGAAGCAGGAGGACTGCTGAGTTCCAGGCTTGCCTGGGCTTCATGAGCTCAGGGCCAGCCTGAACTACGAAGCAAGACCCTGACTCACATACATACATACAAACATACATACATACATGAACTGGCAGAGAAGTTTGCAAACAAAATACAAAATCACAGGGTAAGTTCTTAAAATTAAAAACAAAATACTTCAGATATTAATGAAAATAAAGACAAATCTGCATCTTGGACCCTGTTAATAAATTTGAATAACTTTCAGGTCCAAAAGGTAAAATTCTATGGGCCGGAGGGTTAGCTCAGTGGTTCCGGCGCCTGTCTCGCAAGCGCAAGGTCCTGAGTTCGATCCCTGGAAACCACATATAATGCTGAGCGTGGAGACTCACGCCCACCAGCAATCAACGCCGCATACCACAATGCCGGGCGTGGTGGCTCACGCCTGTCATCACAGCACTCGGGAGGCAGAGACAGGAGGATTGCTGAGTTCGCGGCAGCTTGCCTAGGCTACATAGTGAGCTCAGGGCCAGCCTGAACTACAAAGCGAGACCCTGTCTCAAAAAAAAAAAAAAAGGTAAAATTCTATAAATAATAAAAATTATACTCACCCAGTGCTATAAATATGTACTAAAGAGTCTATTCACAATTTGAAGTTCCTATAAAGATAGCTCAAAAGTGGGGGGAAGTATGTGGGGGAGGAGCTTAGTACAGCCCTTGCAAGGCCCTGACTTAGACCCTGTGCACTGGGAACAGAAAAAAAGGTTAGAAATGGTAAAACATAGAAAATACTGCAAAAATACGTTCAGCATATATCTATAATTTTAAACATAATACCATAAAAAGAATAATGGTACCATATATGCTACTATCCAGTGTATATAAAAGCATGCATACTAATTTTCTGCATATTTTGCATTAAAAAGAAGGAAAAGTGGCACATTAGTGCCTATTTTTCTAAAACATACATGAGAAGGAAGGATAAACTAAAAAATAATGAAATTAGATATGATTAAAAGTACAGGGAAATACGACATTTGATGAGTATTTTTAATGTTTTGACATATGGAATCATATTAATGATCTACATATTCAAAACATAAAACTATATCAGAAGAGCAAATTAAGTACAAATAACCAAAAATAAATATATTTCAAATGAATAACACAACCAGCTAAAAGGGAGGTGGGAGGACCTATTAAAATAATTTTTATTTTCTCCTGGATCTACAAACCCTTCATCTAAAAAAAGGAAAATATGAAAAAAAAAAACTGCAGACAAGCTGTGAGTACATCTTAGTTCCTTTGATTTCATAGTATTTTGAGTACATTAATGCTAAAAGAATTGCATGTACACATGGATTACAGCATCAAATAATAAATACATAGGTAATGTTGGAAGCCAGCATTCTTCTGGAAAGAAGTAAAAATATGGAATACAGGCAAGCAATGAAAAACTCTATAAGGTGGAATAAAATTGGAAAAACTAATATAATTTCATAGCTCCATACAGACATCGATTTCTTAGTTCTGTCCACTAAAAGACTGTAAAGCAATGACAGACCCACAGCCGGTAAACACAGTCCTGAACGGGACGGGGCTCAGAGTACGCTCCCAATGAAGCAACAGGTACTTGAAGAAATGTCTACTTTGACAAACACGGAAGGAGAAGTAAGAGATAAACGTGGAACATAACCTTGTGTCAGAATACAACAAAAATCTCTTTAAAAACCTGGGAACATATAACAGTACAGAAAAATATGCTAGATGGGGTCCCCTGTTTTAAGACCTAGGATAATTTGGGTATTAAAATTAATATGGGCAGATGTGGATTATAATAAGTGAGATATAAGAGGAAGCCATAGGTCACTATTGATAAAAATCAGCTATTTGAGACAGGTAGCAGTTTAGGTAAATAGGTAGCTGATGACAAGAAACACTGACCCTTAGGGAAGGAAGGACCAATAAAATGTTCAGATTGTGGAATTACAAATTGCTCATAAATTCTAAAAGAAAGGTTTTGAAGACGTAAACACCGGTGACCAAGTGATCAATGTATATAAAACTAATAAAAGGCAATCAGATATCTTGAGCCTCTGGATGTGACACTCAAAAGAATGACACTGCATCCCCAGTGGAGTATATGAGCCATCCAGGAAAGGTCTGCGCTTTCGTAATGAGGAAACATGTGGAAAATGCACACTGGGAAGCAACGCTATAGTGGCTGGCTTTGGCTTTTGACGTTATCAGTGATATGAAAAACAAGAACTGATGGGTATTAGAAAGCAGCAAAGAGACATGACAAATAAAGGCAATTTCTGACCCTGTACTGAATCCTGAACTAAAGTTTTGGGGAAATGGTTTGAAAGGACTTGACAGGGCAGCACAGTCTGCCCTGCATCCGGGTTGCATTTTCTCAAGGCACTGATGAAAGAAAGGAAATCCTAGCGTGACGGGCTCATTTGTTATTCCTCCTCCTCCATGTGTTTCAGAATCAAGTTAACTGAGGCTTAAAGGCTCCTGTTTTCCCTCTTCACCCCTGCTCAGCTGGCCCGAGGCAAGGAGCCAACATTTCACACCCCCTGATCACTACTTCTCACCTGCTGGAGCGTTAGCTTCCCGCTGCAGGTACCTGCCAAGGACGAGAGGCGACTCCTGACTGAGTGGGCAGCTTGCTGGACTCCGGCTCCGCGGAGCTTCTGTCCCGGAGGCCAAGGGGGCGACTGGTCTGTGAGAACCAAAACGGCAGTGAAGCGAACATGCAAGCTGACCAGCAGGTGGCGAACCTCAGAAAACCTCGGTGTGTTAGAATCTCGCATCACTTCCTGAGGTTCTCAAAAAAAATGTAGCTCCATTCGCGTATTGCAATAAGTGCATCATCTCAGCTTTGAGTCTCCTCAAGCTGTTAGATGTTTGGCCCTCAGTTTCAAGCATAAGATGATTCACTGAAACACTTTCTCTAAAGGGATGGATCTGTATGTCCACATGCGTGCTTGTTGTGAATGACTTTTGGTACTGCGTGCTGGCTTTTTTCAGTGGGTGTGTAGGTAGGGACAGGTGCATACCTGTAGATGCAGGAGTAAGTTCACTCCTCTCTGCAGACATGTAAACAGCCCTGTGCCTATAGATAAATGCCTTGGCATTGCTATATCACTGAGTATACACTTACGTAAATCACACAATAAATGATACATCGACGAACAATGAATCTGTTCTGTGAATCGGGTCTGGTGAATTGCAAATGTTTTAAACAAAAAAGGAAATGGAGGGGTTCATTTAAATGAAATGCTTACAATTAGCTTTAAACCCCTATTGGAAGAGAGAAATATAAGGAGCCACACTTGGTGGGTCAGAGTATCGGTACTGCTGCGTAGGATGAAGGTAAGGTTCACTGACATAACACCCTGAATCTTAAACTGGTCACCTGGTGTGGGAGCCTCTGATCATAGCTCGAAGCTAGTCCTTCTGTGGGAGAGAAGAGGTAGGAGGTCTCTGCTTGTAGAAAATTTCTAGGGCAAATCGCAAAGCTGTGGTCCAGTTAGGTTAACACACAAGGACCTGGAAATTGACCTGGGGATTTCTGTCTCCTAGCAACTGGCCTTTCTTAATCCTCTTAACCCTCAGCTTTGTGGCCTCTTTTGTGACCAAAACATTTGATACGATGGCTGCTCAGGAACTGAGACTTCTCCAAGCCCTAATTCAATCGCCTGCTTTGTGTCTTGGGTCACTGCCTTTGATCACACTGACTTTAGATTGGAGGAAAAATCTGCTTTCCCGACATGTAAAGTTCTAGAATACTTTGGTGTTCAGCTATCTTAGATTTCAAGCATAAGCACAGAACCTCTTCTTTTAAGCAAACTAAATCACTCTCTTACTCTTTTATTATATTTTACTTTGGTTTAGATTTTATTGAAATTATTGTAGATTCACATGACACTAAAAGAAATAATACATATATGCAGAGGCACTACTGTCCCGTAAAGAAAGATAAACTTGAGCCATTTATAGGAAAATGGATGCACCTTGACACCATAATGGTGAGTGAAATAAAAGACCGAAGCTTCAATATCACATGGTTTCCTTTATATGAGAAACCAGAATTTTAAAGAGCAAAACAAAAGATAATAGAAGGTAATGAGTTAAATCTTTCTCAAATGAGAAAGGAATCAAAAGATAGAGAAAGGGTAGTAGGAGGGAGGGAGAAGAATTGAGAAAATACCCCTGCTATTCCCCTGCTAGGAATATACTTGAAAGAATCAAAAGAATCATATCGTAAAGACATATGTGCACCCATGTTCATAGCAGCTCAGTTTGTGATAGCCCGATCTTGGAAACAATCCACATGCCCATCAACTGGAGACTGGATAAAGAAGATGTAGGGTTTTTTAAAAAAATAAAATGGAATATTACTCTGCCATGAAGAATGACACGTTTGAGTCATTTATGTGCAAATGGACACACCTTGAGGACAAACTAGTAAGTGAAATGAATAGCTCACAGATATGTGAATACCGTATCTTTTCTCTGTTATGAGAACCTGTAGACATAAATGAGTTCTAGAATGTATGTTAGATTTTGTAAAATAGGAAATATTCAGAGGGAATATGGTAGGGGAAAGTAATGAGGGGAAAGAATAAATATGATTTGAAAAGAAAAAGAAATCACATGTAGATAGGAGGAGGGGGTAGGTAGATATGGGTAAAAATGAGAATTAATTCATATCATATACTGGTACAAATTCCCCAATGTTGAGTGTGATTGTCAGCTGTATATAAAGTGTACCAATAAAGAATTCAATTTTTTAAAAAAGGGTTGAGAAAATGGAAATAAGATGTTCTGTGTACATGGATGAACTCTACACAAGGAATGTATGTATTATGTACTTCAATCATGTACCAATTAAACAAGAAAGCAATGGGGCCAAAGATTTAGCTCAGTGGTTCAGGTGCCTGCCTAGCAAGCATAAGGTCCCTGGTTCAATCCCCGGTGACCACATACAGCAATACCAGGTGTGGTGACTCATGCCCACTGGCAGTCAGTACCACATACCACAAATGCTGGGCTTGGTGGCTCATGCTTGTAATCCCAGCCCTCAGGAAGCAGAGGCAGGAGGATTGCTGAGTTCAAGGCTCACCTGAACTACATAGTGAGCTCAGGGCCAGCCTGAACTACAAAGTGAGACCCTGTCTCAAAAAAAAAAAAAAAAAAAAAAACAAGAAAGTGATGTAAATACATCCCTCAGAGACTTTGCCCATCTCCCTCAACATTTTAAAAACTATAGTATGATATCATCACCAGCATTTTAATGTTGTTTCAATATACTGGGCTTGTTAAAATTTATTGATCTCATTCACATTTCCTCAATCAAATAAGCACAGCTTTACATGTACATATTTTTGTGTGTAGCTGTATTCTGTGTGTACATGTTCACATGTGTACATGTGTGTGTGTGTACATGTTGGTCCATCCAATTTATCACATCTCTAAGTTCATGTACCCACTGCTGCAAACAAGGCATTAATGTTTATATCCCTCCAGCAGGCCCGTGTTAATCTTTGTGATGACACCCACATCTCTCCTGCCTAATCCTTTTTATTCCCATTCCCTAGCAACCAGTCATTTTCTTCTATACCTACATTGTATCATTTTTAAAATGACATGCAAATTAAGCCACGGAGTGTATAATCTTTTGGAATTATGTCTCTCCCAATTCCCCGGGCACGGATCCAACTTGTTTGATCTATTTTGTGAATTCTGTCCCTCTTTTGTTGCCGAATAATATTATATGTGACGCAAGGACCTCAGTTTAACAACTTACCTGTTGAAAAACAGGTAGGCTCTTTTCAGGTGGGGGATATTATGAAAATAGTAGCTCTCAGTCTGTGCAGTTTCAAAAGAACATGAGTTTTCCTCTCTCTGGAATAAATTCCCAAGAGTGTAAATGCGGGGCATAATGCATTTTGTTTTTACATTCACGATTTCATTGTGATGGTTGTATTATCACATGCAATTGTAAGAAAAAAATACAGAGCGATAACCTGCACCCTTTACCCACTTTTTTCAATGCTTAAATATCACAGAAGTGCTGCATGAGATCACAACCAGGCTGCTGGCACTGGAAGAGTCAGGATATGGACTATTTCTACCCCAGAAGCCCTCTATGTTTGCATTTTAGCTACCATCGTGGCCCTCCAGCCCACTCTCCTGCTATTAATCAGTTCTGTATCCATAATTACGTCATTTCAACAGTTATTTAATATAAAGTATGCTAACTTCGGAAGTTGGCTTTTTATTTCAGTCAGAGTAATTCTCTGAAGATCTATCCAAGCTTGATCCTTTTATTATTATTTGCTGAGTAGAAATCCATTGATACAGTTGTGAATCGATTTGTTTAACCATTCACCCAGTGAGGAGCACATGAGCTGTTTCCAGTTTGAGCTGCTATGAATAAAGCATTTAAAAATTCATGCACAGGGTTTTTTTTTGTAAATATAAGTTTTTATTTCTCCATATAAATGCTCAGGGGTGCAACTGCTAGGTTTTCTTGTAGTTGCTCACTTCATTTGTAACCAAGTTCCAAACTGTTTCCGTAAGTGAGCATTTGGCTTTCTCACAACTAATGTGCGCCTGCCCCAACTTGTTCAGAGCCTTCTAGTGCTTCACCGGTCCCTGTTTTCAAACATTTCCATAGGAATGTGGGGATGTTATGATTTTCTTCAAAGTTTCACCCTTCTAGCAGCGAAAATGAAAACGACCACTACTTGGTATGCATTTTGTCACTTGCACATGAGCTTTAGTGAAATATCTATTTGGATCTTCCGTCTTTTTTAGTAGCATTGCTTACTCCTGTGTTAGGAAGTTCTTTAGAGCTTTGTCTTTTGTCCAATATGTAGTTTGTGTATTTTGTCCAATACGTAGTTTGCATAGTTTCTTCTAGTCCGCAGCTTTTTTTGTTGTTTTTGTTCCCTGAAGGGAATCTTTCATCAAACAAACATTTTTTCCAGTCTGGTGGCTCGCACCTGTCATCCCAGCACTCGGGAGGCAGAGGCAGGAGGACTGCTGAGTTCAAGGCTTGACTGGGTTACATAGTGAGAGCTCAGGACCATCCTGAACTACAAAGTGAGACCCTGTCTCAAAAAAGAAAAAATTGATAAAGTCCATTATGTCTGCTTTTTTTCTCTTGTGGGCAATACTTTTGATGTTAATTTTAAGATTTCTTCACATCATTCTAGATCCTGAAGATCTGACTGTCAATTTTTTTCTAAAAGTTTTATGGTTTTACTTCTGAAAATATGATCTATCTTGGCTTGATGTTATAAAAGGCAGAATATTTAGGCTGAGGTTTGATTTTTGCCTATGGGTAGCCAGTTCTCATCATTTGTTGACAAAACAATACTTTCTCTGCTTAATTTCTGTGCATCTTTTTCAAAAATCATGTGGGCACAACTTACCAATATTGTGAGATACAGAAAAGCAGTACTTGGGGGAAATGTATAGCACTGATGACATATCTTCAAAGAAAAGAAAGATTTAAATCAGTAATATAATTTTCTGTCTTAGGTGACTTTTTTAAATAACAAAATAAATCCAAAGTAAGCAAAAAATAATAAAAATTTTAAAAATAAGAGAAAGTGAGTGCTGGAGGGTTAGCTCAGTGGTTCCGGCACCTGCCTCGCAAGCGCAAGGACCTGAGTTTGATCCCCGGTGACCACATATAATGCTGGGCGTGGAGACACGCCCACCAGCAATCAACACCGCATACCGCAATGCCGGATGTGGTGGCTCACGCCTGTGATCCCAGCACTCGGGAGGCAGAGGCAGGAGGATTGCTGAGTTCGCGGCAGCTTGCCTGGGCACCATAGTGAGCTCAGGGCCAGCCTGAACTACAAAGTGAGACTCCGTCTCTAAATAAATAAATAAATAAATAAATAAATAAATAAATAAATAAATAAATAAGAGAAAGTGAAAGCAGGAAATAGAGAAATTCAGGAAAAATAAGTTAGTTTTTGGGAAAGATCAATATAGTTGATGTGTCTCTACTGAGATTAACCAGAGAGAGAAAGAAAGATTCAAAGAGAAATAATAAAAAAGGGTGTCATCACATACATTACACACAGACAAAGAATGATGAAAGAATGTTACATGTAACTCTTGGCCGGCACATTTCTTAGATGATATAGGCCAGTTTATTGAAAACCACAACCTGTTAAAATTTGTACAAGAGGAAAGAGTCAATCCAAGCAGGACTATTTTCTACTGAAGTAACTAAACTAATAATTAATAACCTTTTAGAACAGAAAGTATCAAGTCTGGTTGACTTTGCTGGTGCATTCTACCAAATATTGAAAGAAGAAAATTTATCAGTTATTTAAATCATTTTTCAGAGGAAAAAAGCAATGAGTACTACGTAGTTGAATCCAGAATCACTCAAATATCAAAACTGGGTGAATATACAGTATTACAATAAAAATAAAACTATAGGCTCATAGCTCTGATGAAGAAGAATATTTAACAAGTAATAGCAAGTTGAGTCCAGCAATACATAAAAATAATTATACACCATGACCAAGTGGGATATAGGTTGGGTGTACTCTGTGGGTGTAATATTAACAAGTAAATATAATCCATCACATTGAACCCTAAACAAGAAAAATAACTCTTACTCATCATAACAACTCTCCACAACATAGAAATAAAGGTATACTTTCTCAACTTATAAAAAACATCTACAAAACCTAAATTAATATCATACTTAATGTTATAAAATTTGAGCTGGTCATCAATAATCAGTAACAAGGCAAGAATGTCCCTTCTTCCTGGTGTTTTTCAGTATTGTACCAGATGTTGTAACTGATCCAATAAAACAGGACAGTTAGAAACACAGATCTTGTCATGTTTGCAGACAACATAATCGTATGTGTACATTAACCCAAAAGAATCAACAAAACAGTAACAATACATTTTATATATTTCTCCTGGAACTGTGGAGCTTCAGTAGCTGTGGAGAGTCATGCAGACACTACTACATCCCTCCATGACCAACCCATAATGACAACTTTGTCCTTGTAGGTTTAGACAAGTGTCCCTAGAAGACAAAATTTGACATATGCTGTCATATTTTATTCCCAGGAAATATAAGTGCATTTTGGGTAAGTCTGCTAGAAGATTCTTTGAAGCCTATGCCTGGTTTTTTTCCAGACTTTGCCACATACACTTTATACCTTTACTGGTGTTTCTGTGTTTTCGGTCTTTGTTTGTTTGTTTTATTTATTTATTTTTTTGAGGTACTGGGGATGGATCTCAGACCCTTGTGTGTCCAAGGTTGGCACGGTACCACTTGAGCTAAATCTCCAGCCCTTTGTTGTTTTATTTTTATTTTTTACATAATGAACAATAATCATAAGCACAATAACTTCTAAATTCTAAGAAGTCTTCCAATGGCCCCCAGCATACTTGGTTTTCTTTTTTTTTTTTTTTTTTTGAGCCAGGGTCTCACTTTGTAGTTTGGGCTGACTCTAAGCTCACTATGTAGCACAGGCAAGCCTCAAACTCAGTAATCTTCCTGCCTCTGCCTCCTGAGTGCTGAGATTACTGGCCTGAGCCACCACGCCAGCACTGTGGTATGTGGTACTGATTGCTGTTGGGCATGAGTCACCATGCCCAGTATTGTTGTGTGTGGTTACCAGGGATCGAACTCAGGACTTTGTGCTTGCTAGGCAAGCACACTGAGCTAAATCTCCAGCCCCACACTTGGTTTCTATATGAGCATTAATGTTAGGAATTTGATTCTATGTATTTTTCAAATTTTCAGAGAGATCTCACTTAATCAATGAAGTGTTCTTGGAAGTGTTTTGACCAAAGATGTGTTTTGTGTTATTTAATTACCACAAATTTAGAGATTTTATTTTTGGTTTCCTATTACTATTTCTAATTTGATTTCATCAGATTTTGAGATCTTTTGCATGTTTCATTCTTTTAAATTGCTGGAGTTTATTTTAAGGCCCAGGATATAATAAAACTTGCTTGAGCATTTGATAAACAAATAATGATTCTAGTTGGTGGAATCTTATTATGCATGCCAATTAGAGCCTGTTAGTTACTTTTATCTTTTGCATCCTTTCTCTACTTTTTGATTTTCTGCCTGAGTTCTAGCTCTTGCTAAGATGGAGGTGGAAGGACTTTGTTATAATAGTGTGCTGATCTATTTCACCTTCGAGGTCTATCAGCTTTGCTTTCATTATCTTGGGAGTCTGTTGCAAGTTATATACACATTGAGATTGACACATCTTTCTAATTAATCACTTTTTATCACTGAGTAATGAAACTTTTCTCTATTAGAATTCATTACTCTGAAGTCTACCGTATTGAACATTAATATAACCACTCTTTAATATTGAGATAATATATTCTTTTTCACCCTTTAGTTTTCAGTGTAACTATATCATTGAGTTTCAAGAGAATGTCTCCTAAATTCAGTATGTAGGCACTCTGTCAATTCCTGCCATTGATTAGTCTCTTCTGACCAGATACATTTAAAATAGTTATTGATAGCAGAGTTCTAGGCCTATCATTCTGGTATTTTTCTATTTTAGTTCCTCTGCTTCTTACTGCTTTGTAACTCTTTACTTATTTTCCTATGGGGTACATGAGTATTTTCATGACTTCATTTTGATTTTTTTAGTGTTCTTGAGAGTATTTCTTTGTACAGTTTTTAGAGTGGTATCTAAGGATATTATAAAATATAACTGTGACTTGTCACGTTCCCTTTTTTATCAACATTTGAAGCATGGAAAAAACGCCCTTCCATTTAGATCTTCTTACCTTCCCCATTGTTAAATATCACCATTCTAAGCATCAGGAATGTTTCCATCAACAAGTGTGGCATATAAAACTCACAAAAACAAAACTGTATGCAGTCATATTTATACCCTTTTTATTGTTCCTTGTCCCTCTCTGATAACTCAATATTTTAATAATTCTCCCTAATTTAAGAATATCTTTTAGCCAATATTTAAGGCTAGGTCTGTCTTGAAAATTAGCCTAGTTTTCCTTGATCAAAAATTATCCTAATTCCTAATCCATTCCTGAAAGCTATTTTCAGCAGAGAAAGAACATGTGTTTGGTAGTTTCTTTGAGCATTTGAAAAGGTCAAATCTCTTCCTTTAGATTTTCATGGTTTCAAATGAATAAACTATTATCATTCAAATTCACATTCTCCTATCAGTAACTATTCATTCTTGCTGGGCTCATTTCAAGATTTGTGTTTAGGGTGGGGGTTAGCTTAATGGTAGAGTGTTTTCCAGGCAAAAGTGATGTGGTGCATTCAATTTGCATCACTGCAAAACAGACAGACAGACATGCAGGCAGGCAGGCAGATAAATAGATATAAATACAAACAAAAAATATAAAAAATGTTATTGGCCTTTAGTTTTCAGAAATTAAATTATTGTGTTACCTTCACATTTTTCACATTTTCACATTTTCTGCAAAATTTGGGGGGCAGTTTTCAGTGAACTTAAAAGTACCATAAGGAAACACCTGACACAGGCTACTTAGGAAGTAAAGAGGTTTATTAAGCTTGTAATTTTAAAGCTGAAAGTGCAAAAGACATAGTGCATGTTTTGACATACCTGCACAAGATAACAGGCTAGGTAACACATCCTAGTATTGTATGAAGGAAAGCGATTGGCACTTGAGCCAGGAAGCAAAAAGAGAGGGGCCACACTTCTTCTATAATGACCTTTTGTAAGAATTCAAGGGTTTCAGGACAAATACTTGTTCCTTATGAGGATAGAACCCCTGAGGAAGGAAGAATCTCCTACCAGACACCCCCTTTGGAAAGATCCATGATCTGCTGATACCATCACCCAGGGGCCTTGTTTCCAACATGTGGACTCTTGGCGGACACTCAAATCATGTCTAAACCATAGCAATTGTGTTTGGTTTTCTAATTTTCCTGAATCTTTACCTCCACATTTTTCTCTTAGGTGCAAAATATTGGAAATTTTCATCTTACTAATTCCTCAAATATTCTTTAAACTCTACTGTCTTCTTTTCCTCTGGGAACTTTGATGACAACAGTGTTAGCCCTTTTGTTGTCTTCCACAGATTTGAGGGGAATCTGTTTCTGCTTTTTCCTCCCCCAAGATATTTTCTCCCTGATGTTTATGTTCAATGAATTCTATTAGTAATTTCTCAAAGTCACTGATTCTGTTTTCTGTAACTTCCCTGTCACTGTAAACCCCACCCATAGAGGATTCTATGTCTAATATGATATTTTTCAATTCTATATTTTTTTTCATCTGGTTCTGTTTGAAAACTCTACTTTTTTGCTGGGGTGCTCTATTTTTTTTATTTGTCTGAAGATAATTTGTAATTGACTGTGGAATCATTTTTATGTGGCTTCTTTAAAATCCTTGACAGAGAATTCCAATGTCTGATTCATCTTCTTGTCATTACGAGTCGATTATTTTTCTCATAAAGTTGTTATTTTCTGAATGCCTGGTAGGACAAGTCTGAGTCAGTGCCTGGTTCAGCAGGGTTGTGATCCGAATCGTCTTCGATATCCTCCAGCTCCAAGTCATCAGTCTCCTGGAACAATAATGTTTCAATTTCTACCAAACTATGTTGTGGGGACTTTCTGTGTCCCCATTCTATTTCCAGATCACATAGACGGGAATGCATTGATTGGCTGTCAAAGAAGAGTTCAAATAGAGCAACTCATGGGGTGTTGGGAAGACCACAAGGTACTGGTCTCTGAGTTCTCCCCGTTCCGTCACCCAGTAGGTGTAGGGTTTTGTTTTAGTATGCAAGTCCTTGGTCCATTTCAATTTCAGTTTAGTGCCTGGTGGGAGATATGACCAAACCTTGATCACACAAAAAAAAATCAACAAGTGGAATCTCATCTTATTACAGAGTTTTTGCACAACAAAAGAAATCACCAACAGAACAAAGAGATAATCAACAAAAGGGGGGAAAATTTTTTGTCACCTGTTCCACAAAGGGCTAACATTTAGAACATACAAAGTCCTCAAAAAAATAAACTCACCTCCAATTTAAAGACCCACTGCAAATATGGCTATCTGACATGAGCAGAAACTTCTCAGACAAAGTACAAATGGCAGATAAATTTATGAAAAAATGTTCAACGTCGCTGATGAGTTGAGAGAGCCAAAGTGAAACAACAAGGAGACTTGATCTCACTCTAAAAAGAATGGCTATTATCAAGGAATAAACGCTGGAGGGACTGTGGGGAAAAAAAAAACCCTTCTCCACTGTTGGTAGGAGCATAAGCTGCTACAACCACTATGGAAATCACTGCAGATTCCTCATAAACCAAAACTGGAGGCTCCATTTGACCCAACTATTCCCCTTCTTGAGAATTTAAAAAAAAAAATCATAACACAGCAAAGGATGTACAAAAAGCTAAATCTTGGAAACAGTCGAAATGCCCTTCAGTGGATGAATGAATAAAAACGGCATAGTATTTTTATACAATGAAATACTATTCTGGTGTGAAAAAATATTAACTGGAGGTCTTTATAGCTAAATGGATGGACTTTGAGGCTGTTTAAGTGAGATAAATTGGACATACATGTTCAAATATCACATTGTTTCTCTGGTATAAAAAACTGAAAGTATAAGTAAGGAAAAAATATATAATAGATATTGGGAAATGAGAAGAAAATGTTCAAATTGTGGGGAGGGAGACAGGGCCATGGAAGAAAGGAAAAAGAACAGAAGAAAAAATGGAAACAAATCCTTTGTAAATAAAGAGAAGAGGGATTGAATTGAAGGAAAGGGATTAGGGAAAAAAGAATCAAGAGATACCACATACAGGTACAAATTCTCTATGATGAGTGCGATCATTAGATATAATCTAAAATGCACCAATAAAATTAACCCAAGAAATATACGAAGGCAAGTATCTAATCGCCAGTTTTGCGCCCCCTGAGTGGAGCCTGTCGGGGTGCCTGGAGTAGACCATCCCCGAGACTTCCTCCTCGCTGACACTCTCCAGGGCTGAAGACATGGTTTGTGAGTGTGTGGTGCGGCCCTCCTGGCTGAATCTGACACACAACACACAAGGCTGCGGTGATTTCAGGATAACCCCGGCCTATGTGTGTTGTGCTAGCGTCCTCGTAAAACAGGAACTGTCTTGCAGTAATGAATGTCTTCTCTCAGCAGGTCAGTTTCTTCTCATCTTTTTTTTTTTTTTTTTAATTTTAGTTAGCATTTTGTTCAGAGCCATAAAAATGTCCTACTTGCAGAGAAGTGGTTGAAGAATTTGCAGAAGGTGATGAGTTTAGAAAAAAAGAGGTCACAGAATGTGTGTGTGTGTGTGTGTGTGTTTAAAGCAATCATGGCTCTACAGGAAGCACAGTCTCTTCTCACGTGCCTTGCCATTATCATCTCTGATGACTTTTCTTATTTTTATTGCCTTCTGTCTAGACAAAATACAGTTGTTGGAGATCTCCCAAACGATCCGCAATCCGGAGCTTTCTTTTTCATGTTAAAGCCCAGAGAAGATGTTTTCCAGTTTGGTGATGTAGGCCTCAGGAGTCCGGGCCGCCGAGGCTGATGCAGGAGACCGTTCCGCGGCGACAGCGCGCGTCGCTGGAGAGGGCGCCCGGGGCGTCGCACGCCACTGCGTGGCCAACAGTTGTGGACTCCCTTGCTGATTCCCGTGGCACATTTTCTCAGCCGGTCCCGCTTCCCAGCAACTCCTCCATCCTAATGGACCTTAGAGAGCTCAGCGAAAGTATGACAGATGTGGTGTCAAGCCGTTCATTTAGCGATGCTCCCGGGGAGGAAAGGGGAGATTCATTCCTGTATCACAAAATCTGTCCCCGTGTGTGAGAAAGGACCTCCAGACAGTTGGAAGAGTACAGAAAAATGTCTCGGGCCCCTGGGATCATTTGCAATCGTCCATATCCACTGCGCATGGGTACTTTCCAAAGGTTTGGCTAGCATTCTGATTAGTAGCCTAAGGCACGGCACCCCCAAAGCTCAGCGTGAACCGAAGGAAAACTGAAAACCCCGGGACTTCATACTGAAGCTGTCCTCCGCTGGCACTGAGAGCCGGTCTTCAGGACCCCTGCAGCCCCGGCTGAGCCCCTCTGTGTTCGCACACACGCCAGACCCTGTGCCAGGGAGTCCAGCACGATTCTTGACCTCAGGAATTTATAAAAAGGCAGGAGAATTCGCACATCCGTATAATCGTGATTCAAAGGAGAACTGCACAATGAAGGAAAATTACTACAGCTGGGAGGGAGTCTTGATTTTCCTTTCATTCATTTACTCAGTGTTTACCTGTGTTGGGGGCCTAGAAACTCTGTCTGCAAGGGGTCACACACAGACGAGGGCGAGAAAGCAAGAATGTCTCTGTTATAAGCATAATGGAAGTAGACAGGAAGTACTCTCGGAGTCAGGGGGTGAAGAAAAACTGACACGGAAGTGCCCGCAAGACAAGGGCTTAGCCCAGAGCAGAGTGAAAAGGGACAGTTGCGGGGGGAACAGGACCCCTTTGCAGCCGCGAGAAAGCGCGTGTAGAGACCGAAGGCCGGAACTCAGCGAAGTGGAGGGAGGGGCGCTGGGCAGTACCGGCACCTCACACCCATCCGCCCGGATCTCTTTTCTAATTTCCCCAACGCCAGCTCCAAGGGGAATTTTGCTCCTGTCCTGCTTCCCTGCTTCCCTGCTTCCCTGCTTCCCTGCTTCCCTGCCTGAGAACTTCCATACGATTGAATCTCCTGGCATTTGTGCCTTACGGTCTGCTTGAAGGACCAGCCTGAGCAGGGAGCGTCAAGTCCTTCGAAAGAAGACACAGTGTGAGCTACCACCCGAGCGCTAGCTGCCACCAGGCAGCTCCAGGAGCACCGGGAGACCTCTTCTCCAGCTAATTAATTGGTGACCTTGAAACGTGACTTCTTTCTGGCCTCAATGTGCCTATGCAAAACTTGAACTCAGTCCAGGGCAAGTATAGTCGTAAATACCAGGTAAGAGTTCACTTGAAAGATAATTTAATTAAGAACTAGATAGACAGCACTCATGTGAAATCTCTGACTTTGGTATTGACTCGTGTAGTATTCTTCACTATTGGGTTGGCCTTGGCAGAAAGAGCCATACCTGGGTTCTCAGGAGCAAAAAGAAAAGCTGTCTGTATTCTGAGATCTTTTTCTGCTTTTATACAGGGCTTTTCTGGTTCCAATAATTTCCCTCTCCCCGTCTGTGCTTAGTAAAGACATGTGTGTTTTTATATCAGCTTTTGGTGGCGGTGGTCTGAGGTAAGAGAAGGAATTAAAACCATTGACTAATAACCGTACAATAAAATGTGTCTTTTTTGGTCAATTTCCTCAACAGGAAATGCATAAGGGAAAATATCTTTCTTCTTAAACTTTAAAAAAAACATAAACCACTAAATTTTAAGCCTTAAAAACTCAGCTGTGATTCATTTATGTGCAAATGGACACACCTGGAGGACACGCTAATGAGTGAAATCAATAGATCACAGATAGGCAAATACCGGATCTTCTCATGGGTATGAGCACCTGTGGATGCAAATGAGCTCTAGAAAGTATAACAGTCTTTGTAGGATGGGAAATTTCTACAGGAAATCTGGTGAGGGGATGTAATGAAGGGAAAGAATAAATATGATGCTGAAAGAAAATAAAAGCAGGCATATAGGGGATGGGGAGGTGTGGGTGGGTGGGGATATGGGTAAAAATGAGAATTGACTGCGTCATAAATTGGTACGAATTCCCCAATGTTATGTGTGATTGCGAGGTGTATATAAATTGTACCAATAAAGAATTCAGTTAAAAAAAAGTTGTGATGTTCGTTAATCTCTTAACGTGCCCTTGCTTGCTAGATAACACTTCTTTCCCTGCATTTTCTCACCGGGTTCTTGATGCTAAGCGTTCCCTGAATAATGGCTCCCTGCAGCTCAGGGGATCTGGTTTTCTAGAGCGCTCCGGAGAAGTGGGCGTCAGCTGCGGCTCACACACGGGATCGCAGGATTCCCTGTAATAACTCTGAGAAGCAGCTCTGATTTCCAGGGCCACTGTTTCTGCATTTCCCTCTCCAGCCCGTGAGGCCACGCAGGCTGGTGCCGCTCAGCACCAGAGAGGAGCAGTTTCCCGACCATCGCATCGCTGCCCACCCAACAGCGCGCCCTGAAGTGAAACCCCGCAATCGCCGACCCGGAAACCCAGCGCGCACGGGAGTCACTCAGCCCCACCGAGACTCACCCGGACTGAGTCACCTTTCCGCTGAGAACCATCGTGTGAAGGGAAGAAGGCTCTTCTGCCTCACGGCTGCCCAGGCTTCAGCCAGTGACCAGCTGGGGGCCCTGGTTCGGATGAGGCAGCACGTCATGATCCGAGGATTGCTACAGTAAAAGCGATGACTCAACACCAGGAAGCAGAGGACACAGAGCAAGGGACCCAGGCCCTGCTTCCGCCTCACGGACATGTCTCCCACTAGGTCCTACTTTTCCAAACTTCCACAGCCTCCAAAGAGGAGGAGCCAACCCCTTAAACTACGGGCTTCCAGGAGATAAAGTCCAAATGAGAGTAGAGCTTTTGCTTCGTCCCAGATTCCTGCCCCCACCCCCGCCTCTCATTGAAGATCCCCAAGGTCCTCAGCGCCCCGCGAGTCCCCCTCACAGGAGGTGGTCCGTACGGAGGTCCCGCGGCCTGGCCTCCGCCTCTCCCGCGGCTTGGGACAGCACCTTCCCGCTGCGGGGTCTCCCAACCCTTCCCACCCGCTGACCCGGCCTGGCCTTCCGGCTCCAGCCCCTGCCTGGCCCTGGTGTGTGCGCTCAAGCCTTGAAGGGAAGCAGAGCCCGCACACACCCCAAGGCCTGCGGCACACAGTGTCAGCAGCGTCCACCCCGCTCGGTTCTGGGCCTGTCCCTGCCACCGCGGTCCACGCTGACATAATCCAAGCAAATCCGAGAGCCTCGCAGCATTTCATTTATAATAAACATTCTAGGAATGTGTAATCTAGGAAGAACGTGTCATATTAAGAGAGGCTGATCCTGATTAAAATATGCACATTTTAATAGCTATTCTGCGCTGCTCTCCAGTCCATGCACTGTTTGATATTTTCCCACTATACAAATTAAGAAAATGAGGTTTGGAGACATCAAGTAACCTGCTCCAGTTTCGCTGCTAGTGTTTAACAGAGCCAATCCTGAATCCAAACATCTAATAACAATCTCTCCCATCTTTTCCATTTGCATTAGGGCACAAAATACTTAAATTGTCAGTGTATTACTTATAAGATTATGTTTTAAGATGTTTAGTCCTTCTTTTCCACTAGTTTTAAGTAACAATTACACCAATAATTTGCCCGTGTAGATGAGATGGAAAATTGGATCTGGAATAGGTAAATAGACTGCGGTTCTTGTAATAGAGTATTAGGTTGTTAACAATCTGATTGCATTAATGGGAAACATAAAATTATATGTGAGGGCAGTCCTGCAGCATTCTGAGAACTGAAATATCATGTTTGCCATTCGGAATATTTATTTTTATGTATTTTTATGTGATGCTTTAAAACGATATGAGCACTGATTGAAAATAGACTATAACCAATGAAGGGAACAGTTAAATAAACTCTCTCTGGGTACATTTTCCTTATGCTGGATAAATTAGGTCTTCGTGGACAGCAGAGTTTTAGCTGGTCATTGTCCAGGAATAATAATATTCTAATAACGTAAACAGGTTTATTTTCTTCATCCCATGTGGTTATTACACTCTTAAGAAGCCAGTCACAGTTTGACATACGATGTAGTACTATGGCCCTTTCATATCTTACTGTCATCCTAGGTTTGAAGGAATTAACTCTAATCTTTTCCTCTGATCATATTATTGCCCTTCTCAAAACCATCCAATTGTTCTCTATGTTTGGCACAAATCCAAAGTTTATCTCATTCCAATTTCATCTCAAGACAACCCCGAGTGATTTGTTTCCAAAGGCCTTCTCCACTGCATACATCCTGGGTCACTGCTCTTTGGTAAACACAGTAGTTCCTCCCTGCTTTTGTGGATACACTTTTTAACCCAGGGATGCTCATCCTGCCCTTTTCCAACCCTACATATGAAAAATAGGCCTTCTCTTCAAAGTTCAACTTGAAGTCCTTGTTCGTGGTGCCCTGTCTCATCTCTCCAGCTGAAGAGTCCTGTGACATTTGACTTTTCTTTTTTTCACAGTGCAGATTGCAGTGTATTTTGTGTTCATTAGTTTAAGTATGGGAATCTCTGTCTCTCTCCCTCTGTCACTTCCTTCTGTCTCTCTCTCATTAATTCCTTGAGGAGATAAACTGAATGGAGGGATTAATATTCACTTATCAAACATTCACTAGATATCTACCTTATCCTTACATCTACATAGGATACAGATACTATTAAAATGGTCCTACTGGCTGATTAGATGAAAAAATGAGTAGAGATGGAATAAGTCATGCTCCTCATCTAAGCCCCACTCTCAGGTCCAGTCAAGTGCTGTGAACAACACTCCTCACTCAGAGACTTCACCTTTCAACAGACTCACTTCCCCCTCCAGGAATGAAAGTCACTTCTCTTTTTGACATCCTTGTGGAAAATTCTGGATCCAGTCAGTAACCATACTTGGATCACAACCCAACTACTAGATTCAAAGTGTGATTCAGCTATTAGCCCCAGGCAGAAATGTCATTGTCATCATGCCCTCCCTTCAGTTCAAAACAAGAGGCACCGCAAGATCCCAGTGCCACTGTGGAGCCTAAATCGAGGGGCTGAACAATATGTTCTCAATACACAGATGCCAGTCCCTGGAGGCAGTTGTCACCCGAAAGACTCGGTGGAGTCTTCAAGAAGGTTGGCTTTGGTGACAGCTGATTCTTGGGAGATCAGCAAATTGTTCTTCCACCTGGAGCGAAAATATAAAAAGCAAAAGGAACATTTAATGTCACAGAAAGCCAAATCCAATAAAAAGCCTGAATGATAGG
The DNA here is from genome assembly GCA_004025085.1 of Thryonomys swinderianus. Lineage (NCBI taxonomy): Eukaryota > Metazoa > Chordata > Mammalia > Rodentia > Thryonomyidae > Thryonomys > Thryonomys swinderianus. The sequence goes on from PVIC010002548.1 coordinate 41,623, forward strand.
TTGTCCAACCTTGTCATTTTTGCTGGTGGAAAAACTGACACTTGGAAGTTTGTTTTTTTTTTTTTGCACAAGGTCATGAAGAAGCCTCTGACAGCCTGATTCGCATGATGCTGGGGCTCAGGACTTTGCTGTATCTTTTCTCTTGTACCCTTTAACATTCTGTCTAGTTTCCCCTCCAGAAAGAATTTTATTTTCCTAAAAACTCAAATGCCGTGAGATCATATGTTCAAATCAATATGTTTTTGTTTCGTAGTTCCCTTATTCTTTTTATGGTGGTACCAGGGATCGAACCAGGGCTCTTGTGCTTCCAAGGTAGGTGCGGTACCACTTGACCTGAATCCCCAGCCAGTTCCCTTATTCTTGGTTTAGATTTAATCTTTCATTATTACATATATATATATTCTTTCATTGTCTTTTCTGAACAGGACTTATTTAATTATGAATTTAAGAAATGAAATGAACTAGAAAGTATGTGGCACAGTATTCATGTCTGCTTAATAAAGTATTTGGGTGGCTCATGGACAGTACGGGAAGGGGCTCTGGTTACAAAAGGGGCCAGGAGTCCGGCCTCCTTCTCCCCGTCTCAGCCTCTCCTTTAGCAGGTCTTGGGGTTGAGCCCAGGGTGGGGGTGGCAGCTCGGCTGGTGCCCACCACACAGCTTTAGCCATGGAACTCAGGATGGACCTCAGTCTTCTCCTCTATAAAGCAGCATACGTGAATTAGTCAGCTTTCTTGCTGGGCCAAACACCCGACATCCACAATGTAAAGAGAGAAAGGCTTGTTTGAGCTCACAGTTGAGGAAGTTTTTCCATGATGAGTTGTCTCCAGTGCTGGAAAGGCATGGGGGATAAAAGCTGCCTACCTCATGGCGGCCAGGAAGCAGAAGACAGGGGAGGAGCCAGAGAGGAAGAGACCAGAAACAAGGATGTGCCCTTCCAAGTTACAGCCTCAGTGACCAGCTTCCTCTAGTCAGGCCCTGTTTTAATAGCACATTCGTTCTGAATGCTTTCATGGGTCAGTCCATCAAGGTTGGCAGCCCCATGATTCTGTCACTTTCTAAAACTCCCACCTCAGCACAGAGGAGGCTCCTCTTGGACATTTTCAATCCAGACCGTAACAACTGCTCATAGCCTTCGTGGGTTACAAGAATCACCTGCTCAGCCTCCAGCAGCAGAGACAGTGAAAAGAAGCCATCAGAAGACCTGAGAGAGGAGCCAGTGCTAATGTCTGGAAGCAGGGGTTGCTATAACCATTCCACCGCTCTCCTTTCCCATCTCAAGACATAAAACATCTTCCTCTGCCTTTGCATTCAGAAGCACTTAGAGAAAGCCTATAATGGAGCCAGGCTGGCATGAGGCTTTCCGAACATGGAGGAATCTAAGCGAAACATCTTGCAGATGAAAAATACTAGCAACGCCTCTACTGATCTCTGACGTAAAACTTCTTATTTGTCTTCCAGACTTGGATGATGCAAATGAAGATAAAACACATACAAAGTTACTAAGTAAATACAATTCTAAGGGAGAATTGGCAAATAAATTTATTCCTGAGAGTTCAAAAATACATTAAAATTGCCATCGTAGGGAAAAGCCCATCTTTCTTTGACCTTCTGATCTTAATTTTAAGATTTACAATTTTTTCTTCAGTTGCTGAAGATAAAGGCACTTTAGTTTTTCGATGTTTAGAGCTTTTTGAGGATTTAACCTGCAATCTTCAGCACTTGCTCATGGAATCCCCGGTGAAACAAGCCTCTAAACCAGCAGTAACAACACAGAAGATGTCAGTTTCAGAAGAAAGTTGACTTCTACACAGAATCCAACTGAACGGGGGAGCGTTAGGATTTGCGTCTGATTTATATTTGACATACAGCGTTCCATAGAAGCAAACAGACCTCCAGCAGCAGGAATAGCTGAGCCCGTATCTATCGCTGAGGTCTCTGCCCAGAGGAAGAGACCAGAAACAAGGATGTGCCCTGGGTTTCCTCAAACTTCACCCGTTTGAAAACCGAACCAAGACAATCGCCCAGAAGAAACTACACTCCTTTGGGCCACCAGAGGGCGCCATGACGAGGTAGCAAAGCAGAAAACTGCAGGCATCCGAGGAAAGGGCTAAGCATAGGAAGTTTGCTACAGCCTTGAAGGTGGAAAATGAAGCCACGAGCTCCTTGCCCAAGTCTGGCGTGTGTGTTCAGTTTTGTCCCTGGTTAGCCGCAACAGCACCTCCATACCTCGAATGTTGCATGACGCGCACTACCCACTGAAGCCTCGTCAACAGGCCTGGGGAGTAGCAGGTACTGTTGGGGCTCTCACTTGACAACAGAATGGAAGGCAAAATTAGCCAGATAATTCGCTCAAATACCACAACTGGAAAGGGTGCCGCCTAGACTTGAGCCAGGCGTTTGCTCTCAGATTCGGAATCTTCGCTGCCACGCTGTTTTGCCGGTTGCCTGCGTAACTCAAGCAGCTGCAAGCTTAATTGTCTTGGGATTTGCTGTGAGCCTAGGAAAGGTGATGCCCAGGCTAAAGGAGACTCCGGCTGGTCAAGTGATCTGTATCTAGGACCAGGTGGGCTCCCTTTTAACTACGGGAAGGGGGTTAGCAAAGAAGGGAAAGGCAGAGGAGAGGATGCAGAGAAGCCTATTGAATCCCCAAAAGACTGCAGTTGGCCTGAACCTCATCCCTGATTCTGCTCTCTTCCTTCATTTGGAGAGCTGTGATCTTATCCAGATTGAGTGGCGAGGGCTGCCCTTTCGGATGACAGCCTGTCTTAGCCTCCAGTTGAGACAAACCTGGGGAAGCCTAGACTCCCAAGGCTGAACAGGCCTGAGGAGCCTCCTGGTAAATAAGTCGGCCTCAGGAATCCTGGCCCCAGCCCAAGCAGAGAGGCGCGACAGAGGAGGAATGGTGTTGATTATGAGCGTACCGATATCTCGGTGGGTTCATAAACCACTTCAGCCCCCAGGGACCGGTGCCCAACTACGAGGAAGGAGTCCTGAAGGTCTCCCGAAGGCTATGGGAGTAAAGGGTCGTAGCACCGTGAGGTCACTGTAACCGTGACACACAGGAGGGAAGAAGGATTGTCTCCATTTCAGAAGGCACCAGCAGGGTTGGCACCAGGACCCGGGACGGTGCTCACTGTAGCAGGCAGGCACAGCAGGGGTCGCCGTGGTGGGAAGAGTGGCACTGTGACTGCACTGACAGATGCTAACAGCGTAAAGTAGTGACCTGAGGGGGATCCTGACAGAAAGGGCCATCCGCACCTGTGCTGGAACCCTCGAGAGGCCATGGGGACACCACTGACCGTGACAGGGATGGATCTATTCAGAAAGAGACACGCTGGCGACCAAGCTTTAAGTGGCTATTTGCTAACCCGTATGACGTACCTCTGGGGACACCTGAAAAACCGGGAGTAAGGTAGAGATAGGCAGAGGTACAGTATTTCATTCTTGTCTTTCAAGAAGAGATAATCTATTGAATTTTCATTACAATTAATTCACTTTCAAAAATCCACTCCCTTCACCCACCACAGAGCCATTCACGAGAAGACGAAATTTATAAAGAATTTGCTCTTCAACTTCTGAGCTACATAAAGGAAGGCTAGGTGCCTGGGTGGTACCCTGTGCCACGTAGCAGAGAGACAGACTTCTGGTCTCAACTCCAATTGGGAAGAATTGTTCAATCTACTGAGAATGGGGCAGCCTATCATAAAGGATTCATGCCCCAGCTCCTGCAGATTCTTGACAGTAACCAGTGAGGGAAAAGATGCTTCAAAGGAGAATTCCGTAGCAGGCCAGCTCTGTTCTCTTCGGAAGCCAACTCCATCTCGGACATTCTGTGGTTCTTTGAAAAGTAAAGAAATCTGGAGTGAGAGAAAAATAGCAGAATGATCACGCTGAGGAGTCCTTTGCATCAGCACAAGTGTCACCTGTTTTCCTGGCTTTCGGGAACTGGGAAAAACCAAGTGCAGATTCACACATTTTTCCTTAACAACTTGATGCTCAAAACCATAGTGCGGCTAAAATTGGAAAAAAGCTTTGTGGCTCTTTGTACAAGCTTTCATTGCCATATTCAATTTTAAAGGTGCTTCCTTTCCATCGCACAAACTTCTACGGCAGCCTCCACATCTCTCAGTGATACTGTTTTCTCGTATTTCACCATCACTAAAATGTATATTGCGTCACTTTACCTTTTATATCAAGCATTGCCCTACTGTTTGGTAATGTCTATATTTTAAGAATCCTCTCAGTTTCTGGTGCCTTTCTGTCTTATCAGATGGTATTATAATAAAGGCATGGTGGCTCACACCTGTCATCCCAGCACTCGGGAGGCAGAGGCAGGAGGACTACATAGTGAGCTCAGGGCCAGCCTGAACTACAAAGTGAGACCCTGTCTCAAAAAAAAAAAAAAAGTATGGGAAGTCCTCAATGGTCTGAGTCTTAACAATGCCCTGGGACTCTAGTGAAAGGGGTTGAGCATTGCGCCCATCTTCCAAGCCTGCAGACAGAGAGAGCCACGCCCAGCACCCTGTTTCTCCCTGAATGTCTCCATCGAACAGCTCTTCCTTACCCAAACCGTAAGGCTCTGCTTGTCCTTGAATAGGTCACACAGGCCCTTGCAAGTTTCTCTAAAACACAGATCTACATGAGGAGTTTCTGGGTCAAGGGGTGTACATATACTTCACTATCTAACAGATGGCGTTCCAGAAGGGATCGCCATTGTACACACCCACCAGCAGCGCACGAGGGATCTCACTTCCCCACATCTGTCCCAACACCTGACTTTCTAGTTTTTATGAATCTGAAGGGTGTGCAGTGATTTGATTTGTGGTTTTAATTTATATCTCTTTGAATACTTATAATGTTGGGGATTTCTCCATGATTGTGTAGATGATATAGGTTTCCCCTTCTGTGAATTGCCTCTTCATATTCCTTACCAGCTCCTCTTTCTTGTGGATTTCCAGGAATTGCTTAATTATCCTGGATATTAATCCCTTGTCAGTCTTAAATGGGGTAATTATCTTCTCCCAGTCTGCCTCCCATCTGTTTCCTTTATTTACAGTGTCCTTCACTGAATAAAAATTCTTAAATTTTATGTAGTTAAATCCATCCATTTTCCCATTGTAGATTTAGTTTTGTGGGTGTGGTTCAAGTAGACATTTCCCACACCAAAGTCATCAATAAGTTTTCTGACAGTTTATTAGTATATGATTTATTATTAATTTTACATTTTTATTGAATTTACCTCTGTTGATTAAGTGATTTGAAATGTTAGCAAATTTCATTTTAGCCAGTTGTGTCAATACTATACAATAATAAATCTGTATCTCTTTTGCCCACATTTATTTTACCAATCTATTCTGTAGAAGAATTTATAATTTATAACCCAAGCTGGGAGATGTTTGGGAGTATACAAAAAATATTCATAATTTTAGTAGACCAATAAATGTAAAGTGGGTCTTTCTCATATAAAATAAAATAATTGCTCTGATTTTGCACCACATTCCATCAGGAACACTTTATGGCTCTTTGGTTTGTTCTGCTGTTCTGTCTGTTCACCGATAGGGAAAATACTTCTTTTCTCTTTTTGTCCCAAAATTCCCATTTGTTTGCAGACTTCTGTTGTTCAAAATATATTTTGGGCTTAGAATGCCAAGTTTTTCTGTGGGAGATATGATTAGAATTTCATGCACTTTGTACTGAATTTGAGAAAGTCTGTCATCCTTAAAATGCTAAGTTACCCCATCCATGAACATGGTTTATCTCACATTGATTTATGTCATGTATGCACTTTGATAGAGATGTTAATTTTTTCAAAATCATTTGGTGCATGTTTCATTCAGTTAACATATTTATATTTTAAAAATTTTTACTGGTATATTGTGAATGATAAATGTGTTTATCACTAGTAAGAAGAATTCTGTTGGTTCATGTAAAGTTATATTTTATCCTGAAATACTATTTATTAATTATTACCAAATAATGTAGGAAACTGTGTTAGTTTCTATATATTTTTACACCTGCTAAAGCTTTTTCCTTCTAATATTATTACTTTGTTGGTATTCCTTATTTTGTTACATGGTTTTGTTCTCTAGTACTAGTAATTATAACATAAGTTTTCTTATATGAAACATATTAAATGGTTTTTTATAAAAATTATCTTTAATGAGAGTTTTATATATAGCCTTTAATTAATATTTCATGAAGTTGATTTTTTTTTTTTTTTGCGGTACTGGGGATCGAACTCAGGCCCTTGTGCTTCCAAGGTTGGTGCGGTACCACTTGAGCTAAATCCCCAGCCCTTTAATTAATATTTTAAATATCTCACAGTACTAACAATAGGTGTATTGAAAATTGTATTGTAAGTAGTAATTAAATTTTTATGTAAAATTTTTCTATTAATTTTGTGTATATTTCTTCCAAAATTAATGCTATTATGTTTATAGATTTTCTGATATGAAAACCTTCTTGTAGTACTGCAATAAATCATAAATGATCATGTTTTATCTTTTTTAAAAACATCATAATCTACAATCAAATAATTTCCTTAAGATTTTCATGTATACATTTACAAATAAAATGTATCATCATTTTGTTTATAGGTAACATTTTTGTCTGGTCAAAAATCAGTGTTATACTAGCTTTAGGAGATTATTTTGGGCAGCTTGGCCTCTTATTTAGTTCATTGTAGGACAATTTGTATAAAGAAAGGATTATTTATCTCTTCAAAGATTGATTTCTTTTGTTTGTGTCTTTTAAAATCACTTATACAATTTTCAGGCTTAAAATTTTGAAAGATTGTCATAGAAATTGAAATAGAATTTTTCATATAACTATTTCAATATATTAATGTCTTACACTTTAATTTTTGATTACTTCTGATTATAATTTTAATCAAGTAGAAATCAAATAGAAATTATTCTATTTGATGTATATTTATCAATTTGAATATCTTATGAATTGTATGAGTTGTTTATACTTTCATACTTACAATTTTATATTTATTTATATCTGTTGATCAATATTTTTTAATCTGTACTTTGCTCATTTTTACTTTTTCTTGACAAATACTACCAGTATTACCAAGTACTACTATATCTTGTTCACTTTTCCCAAGAACTCATCCTTATTTGCTTGTCCTCGTGCTTATTATCTTATAATGTTATTGCTCTTTATTTTGCTAATTTCCATCACCTCAGTCTGGTTTTATCTTTTCTCAGTTGTCTAGGACGCTATCAAATTATTGCTGTTTTGAATGTATTTTTAGGGAAAAATACTTTAATTCTTATTCATAAGTGTAAAGCATCAAACTTCCAAGCCAGAGATTTAGCTCAGTGGTTCCGGCGCCTGCCTCGCAAGCGCAAGGTCCCGAGTTCGATCCCGGTAACCACATACAATGCTGGACGTGGTGACTCACGCCCACTAGCAATCAATACTACATGCCACAGTGCCGGGCGTGGTGGCTCACGCCTGTCATCCCAGCACTTGGGAAGCAGAGGCAGGAGGATTGCTGAGTTTGAGGCTTGCCTGGGCTACATAGTGAGCTTAGAGCCAGCCTGAACTACAAAGCGAGACCCTGTCTCAAAAAAAAAAAAAAGCATCAAATTTCCTTCTAACTGCTTTCATTCAAATATTTTCTTTTCTGCTTTGTATTTGCTTAAATTTGAACTTTGTTCAAAGAGTCTCTAATTTTAGCTAGTGCTTTATTTTACCACTGTGAGTTGTTGCTTTATGTATCTTGAACACATCAATACATTGGAAAGAAATATAATTATGATTGTCATATATCTGTGCTATGCTGTTTATGCTGCTGATATATGATAGCTACCTTATTTTTATTCCTAATTGTGACTTATTTCTATTCCTAAATAGGTTGGCTTAGAGATGGCTTTTGTGATTTGCTCTCTGGTCATATTCATCTAGGATACTATTTTGTCTTTACTGTTAATCTTTCTGCACACTTTTGTTTAAATATATCTTATCTACATAGCATGAGTATGGTTCTTTAAATCCAACTGAAAATATATGCTTTTCAATGGTGAGTATAGTCCATTTATATTTACCCTAATGACTATTTTGCTAGAGTTTCTATTTATTTATAGAATTTTCATTTGATTCCTTCTTACCCTTCCCAATATACCATTTATGTACAGAACAAATTTACTTTGGTAAAATGGAAATTAGTTATTCTACTATTAATGTCCTACTGTTACTCTTAAATTCTTAAGAGGAAGAATAACTTGATTTGTGTAGCTATCTCTGAGATCCATTCTTCCTCTTTTGTATAGTTCTGTACACCCTGGTGTCTAATTCAGTAAACAGCCAGCCAAAAACTACATTTCCCAGTCTCCCTTGTGGCATGGCAATGGAACCTAGTGGTTTTGTTAGGTAGAGCAAGCGATACGTGCAACATATCATTTGAGAGAAGAGACATGACATTTCTTCCTCTTTCATGCAGCTGTTTAAAATATGTGTAGTTATACGACATTTGAAATGTAGATGTTGAAATCAACAAGTAGAGAGAGATTATAGAAATAGAAAAAGCCAAGATTCTTGGGAAGTGGTGGGCAAAACCTTCACACTAGCCTTAGAGCGTCTCCCACTCGAACATGTCCTAGTGGAGTTATTTATCTTACACAGATTTGTGTTCCATTGCTTCTGCAGCAAAGTACCATGATCTTAGAGGCTCAAAAGGTCTTGAGACTATTTTCATGCAGCTTTGGAGGTCATAAGTTATAAAGCTGAGTTGTGGGCTGGGCTCCAGTCCTTTTCAGCCGCTGAGGAAGAATCCATCTTCTGTGGCAGGTAGAAGTCACTTGCATTCCAAGCATCAGGGCCTTTCTCACCACTCTAGCCTCCACCTGGTCCCCCTGTCCCCTTTGCTGACTTTGACTCTTCTACTTCCTCCTCAAAGGACCCTTGTGATTAGACTGAAACATGGTAATTTTCCTGTCTTAAAATGTGCAGCTTAATTACATTTGCGACTTAAGGTAATATATACCTAGGTTCCAGAAATCAGGATGTGGATATATTGGAGGGGAGGATTATTTTACCTATACCTACCCTGAGCCAATTTTATACATAGCTAGATATGAGTCTAACTAATAATCCTTTACTTTGCAAATCCCATAACTTCTTTTTTATTGCTTATTTTTATTACTTTTATTGCTACTACTCAGAGAAGACCCTTCTTTGAAGAGTACGTTCAAGGAAAGTGTTTGAAAAACACATTTTAGTGTGTTGTTATGTTCATTCTCTCCTTCCCTGCTTCCTGGTTGCTTGAAAATTTTCTTCTTGTTCTCAGTCACCCTTCCAAAGACCCAGACATCAATCTCATTATTAAATACCGTTGTGTACCTTTTGAGTTTCACAGCCCTGACACTGTGCCCAGAACAAAGTATGCATTCAGTGAAAAATCTTCTGAATAAAACCCTGAAGTGGCCTTTAGGTGACAGTCACAGGGCAAAGCCAACCAGGTGAGGGGCATGGAGAGAAGGACACTGGGGAAAAGGCACTGCATCGTGACCTGGCAACTCCCTGAGTAACAGGGTTGCCCTTATCCTCCCCTGGTGAGTGCGACACGTGTCACTGATCAGGCACTGACCACATCTCCACACGTCATGTATTCTGCAAGGTAGGACTCATCTTGTGCAGTTTTCAACTCTATGCAAAGCTTCCGTGCTCCTTTTAACCATGCATGGAATATTTTCTCTGCAAATTGGTGAGAGGTAGTGGCACGGATGACAAAGGGCAATCTTCTTCATACTGTGGTGAAGAGTACAGTCAGGAGTCCGTCTGGGCTCAGTGCTGGCCTGGACTTTGACTCGCTATGTGATGATACACAACATTGCTAGGCCTCAGATTTCTCATCAGTGAAATGGGTTAATGAGAACAAGGGAAAGTCATTCATGGGACTGACGATTGAAAGACTGAATAAAGTTACAACATTCAAAAAGTTTCTGGTACATCATAAGTTTTATATGAGCTTGCTTCTACTCGGAAAAGAATGACATTCATAGAGCCTCGATCAAGGTCAGATGAGTGAGTTAGACTTTCTGTTGTGTATGTGTTACAGTCAAGTGCTGGTGAGCAGCAACAGAATGAAATTCACCGCATCCCAAGACAGCCACCCACTGGTGGTGATCACGGACGACCTTCTTGTGCTTCTAGGAAAGTTCCCCACTCTGCCCCCTGGAGTAAAGCATGGACAGGAGTCAGAGTTCCCCTCTCTTCTTTTTCCCCTTTAGGCAGATTTTCTGCATTTATTTTTAGTACACTTAATTAGAATTAATGATTGGGAATGGGAAAGTGAATTTGGCTTTACCTCAAAGACAAATTATCTAACCCAGATTAATTAGGGAAAAGAAAAAGTTGGTATTTTGATCCCTATTTCCAGAAACTATTCAAGATTTATGAGAAAAGAGTGTCACCAGCACCTCAGAAATGGTGTTGCCAGGTAAGATACGGGCTGCCCAATCCAATTTAAATTTGAATTTAACCAGGTATTCCAGTTGATTTTGGTTTGACTTTGATTTTTGTCTTTTGGAAATCTGGTGAACTTCCTCAGAAACCCCAACATATTCTTACCCAGTTCCCTCCTCCTATGACAGAAAGGTTGAAACAGCAAAATGAAGTCTATATCTAGAGAATGAGAACCAGGACTTGAACCCAGTTCTTATGCCTTCTTCTTTGAACACCAGGAGTGTGGAGAGCTGCGATGTGCCGCGCCTTAAAGATGGTGGCAGTTTCCGCCTTACGCCAGTCTGCTGGCGAGCGCTCTCCGTGGTAAACAAGTCCTTATTTGGCTGTGCCTGTTCCAGAGGCCTGTTTCCGCATTAGAGTAGCCTATCTGCTTTGCCCACGTAGCTCACTGAGATTGGCTGGCCTAGGAGTACTTAAATCTGTGGGAGGGTCTCCCCGGAGTCAGAAGATGTTTCAAGGTTCCTGAATAAACTGCTTGAGGAAGAACTCTCACGGGGTCGTGTCTTCCTTGCTGGTCGAGGCAGACGCGACACAGGCGAACTCAGGAAAATGAGCCCAGGAAAGGGAACCCTGGGTTGGTTTACATTCTGTTATCTAGTTACGTAAAAGTGCCTTTCCCGAATGTAGAATCCCGCTTCCTGTCATTTGTGAATCCTTACTCTACATTACCTTTGTGTTGTTCTCTCAAAACATGAGCCAATTAATCAAGATTGTGTGGGCCAGCTCAGGGAAAGCCCACTGAGTTGCTTTGGTCTGATTCACAATCAGTGACAGCAAAGGGACAGGTAGGGCTTAATTTTTTTAAAGTCTTATTCACCTCTGTTGATATTAGTTCACTTGGAAAGTCTCATAACATCAACATTCTATAATGTTCATTCCAGGCTCTTTCTGTCAGAAACAGCAGCCTCACAAAACATGGCGTCTCTAAATGAACCACAAGTTCAAGTGTCTGTTTCTGGCTGCAGAAGTTACCTCCTACCCCCTGATCTTTTAACCCCCCTGAACTCTCAAAAACTTTAAAAGAGCATATTATTTGCTCTGGGTCCCATAAAACAAGGTAGTGGACATTATCATATTAACAATTCCAAAGTAGATCCAAAAAGGCTCCATGTTCATTGAATCCCAAATTATTCCCAAAATAATTCCCAAATTATTCTAAAATAAACTCTCATATCCAGCCCACAAAAATCACATTTTTTTATTAAAAACACTTATTCAGTTCCACATCCTATACGAAACAGTCCATGACTAGAAAGTGGGACAAAAACTAAATTATTTTCCTTTATTCCTCTATTCCAAACCCCTTGGTGTTTTTATTAAAGTGCTCATCAAATCTGTTCTGTAGACAAGCTGTGTCATGAATGTGAACGTCTTACTTGCTACCTGGAGAGCCCTTGAAGGGCGGGGAAACTCTCCTGGCCCTCAGCACATCGCCGTTGACCAGGACAAACAATCAGAGCAGCTGCCGTTGACTGAGTTTGTCATAGTTCAGGCAATGTGCTAAGCACCTTACCCCAGCACATCCCAATAATGATTCTGCTTAAATATTAGCACACCCAATGGATGGGCTGGAAACACCTGAGGCTTGCAGGTGAGAGGGATAGTACAAACAACTGAAAACCACTCGAGGGAGATTAGAACCTAGATCTCTACTCTCAGAATCTCCTGCTCTCTTAGCCATCTGCTTTAACGGCAGAGACCTTAGATGTGGCAGAACCATGATCATAACCCTTTTTAGTCCCCGTTTATGGCCAAGGAGCACACAAGCAATGCATTCCACACCAAAGGCAGCTAAAAGTGACCCCATCCCCCCACCCCCCCTGGAGAATTAATTAGACCACACCTCTGATGACCAATGAACAGGACTTTCCTTGTTTTTCCCATCATGCACAGTGAGCAGTGTAAGGACTGGCCCAGTCTCTACCTTGAGTGTGACACTTGAACCCTAATCTTGAGGCTACGATTTCCTAGGGGAAGATTTCACTCTCTCCCTCCGTAAAGCACTTAGTCATTGCATTTCTCATGGGGAGATGGTGCATATATACGACATATCTTAGTTCCATTTTTTCATCCCCTTCCCCTCGCCTCGCTCTCCCTTCCGTCCATGTCTTGTCCTCTTTTTTTGTAAAAGATCCATCTCCCTTTTTCTATCATCTGTCCTCTATTTTGCTATTTATTTAGATTCTCACACAAGAGAAGCCAAGCAATATTCAAGCGTGTGTGTCTGATTGATTTCACTCAATATTTATTGCGTTCTCAAGTTGCACCCATTTTCTTACAAATCACTCAAGTTTATTCTTCTTTATGGCAGAGTAGTGCTTCCCTGTGTATAAATATTACATCTCCTTTCATTCGATCATCTGCTGATGGACATATAAGCTGCTTTCAATATTTAGCTATTATGAATTGTGCTGCTACAAACAGCAGTAAGCATACATCACTATAATACAATGTCCCTAACCCTTTGGAAGTGATGTCTAGACGGAGAGCAGCTAGATTAAATGGAATTTCTGGGTTTAGTTTTTTGAAAAATCTCCTTATGGATTTTCATAAAACTGTATTTATCCACATTCCCATCAACAATAGCCAGTCTCCTCCCAGTGACACCTCCCTCTGATTCACTGGAATATAAATTATCTGAGAAATTCCAGGACCTGGCACACACTAAGTACTCATTAATGAAGAGCTACCAAAAAAAATGGTCCTTAATTCAGTTCACAAGAATCAAAAATAAGACATTACTTCACTTCCAGGCAGGATAGAAGCACACTCACAATGCTAGAGTTTCTCAGCTTCCAACATACTCCCATCTGGCCCTGATTTTCCATTTTCCCAATTTGGAACAACTTTTCCCATCCATTGGAATCACTTCCTTTCCTATGTTTACAAAACATATGATTTGGTGATTTTACATAATTCATCCCAAACACAGACTAAATCAAAACGATTCCAAATAACACCCACCAAGAAGCATGGAATATTGCGCTGGATATATAAAAATATGATTCCGTAAGCTTTTGAAAACCTGGCAAAGAACTTCAACTTGACAATATTTTTAATCACGATAGTCACTGAGGGCTTGTCTTGCATGCACCGTGCTTGAGTTTATATTCCAGCACACTTCATAGTGTTTTGCCTCATTACAGTCTGGTTATTCAAGTGAACAGAAAAAGAAAATGAGTTTTCGAGCATGGTTCTCACTTTCTGTTTACATATTTTACTTAGTCCAGATGTCAATTTTTAGAACAGCTGCATCCTCCAGACAACGATTTTCGAGATTGCTTCTAGGCCCCCTGAACACTGCTGGAGTATTTTGGTTTCTTTTTGGCAAAGCTGGAGAAGGCCTAGCAGGAAAGAGAGAGGAGAAATCTGTTTACAAAAGTAGGCCTGAGATACAAATTTAGCAGAAACCACAAGAATCATTAGTGAAAAGTTTTATTTTAAAGTTGGTTGAGTCAAAAAAAGAATGTTGATTTGGGACTTTTTTCACTAGTGTTTTCCAACATCGCATGCATATTTCTCTAAGCATGTTATATATTTTGAGTAATCCAGTACCCTTAATATTTTCATCAGTCCATATGACTTACAAAGAATCAAAAGTCCAGGGGAGTAAAATCAGTTCCTTAATGCGTAGAATGATACATAGAATAAGTGAGACCGCAGACCCCACCCCCACCCCCGCTCTAGAGTCAGTGCTCTTAAGAACCACATGGTGGTACTTCTGGACCAATTGTTCAGTATTCAGTGGTCAGGTCTTTGCCACCTCCCTGGCTTGTATCTCACACCTGCATAATCTAATGCACCCATTGTCAGCTTGGTCGGTCTGTAGGGCCGTTTGGGCCCATGTTGCTTCCGAACTCAAAGTCATCTGTGTCTCAAAGCAAGCGATACTCCTGCACCCTCTTTCTCATGACTCTACAACTTCATGCCAACCTCTCCGTCAGTTTCCTAAATCACCCCCTACCCTGCCTTATGTTCCAGCTAAGCTTAGACCTTATGTGCCCTATTCCCACCACAGGGCTTTGATTTTTCTGTGTCCAGGGTCTTGCACACCTGGCTTGGAGAAACCTACCCAATCTTAGGGATTCTGTGAAGAAATCTCTGGCTCGTGGCTGTGGTTTGAGGGTACTCTCAAAACTTATACATCATGCTCCAAGTGTGATTGGACTGGAGTGTTAGGACTTTAAAGATGTTAGTTACATGAGTTGAAAAGGTTGGGTCCTCAGTGTGACAAGACTGGTATCCTCCTAAGGAGAAGGCGCGGCACCCTTCAGAGACCAGAGGGAAGTCCACCTAAAGGCGTGAGGAGGTCCTGCCTATGAGTTAGAATGGGAGGCCTCAGCAGACACCAACTCTGCTGACACTGTCATCTTAGACTTCCAGCCTCTAAAACTGTGGAGAAATAAATTTCTGTGGTTTATGTCACCCAGTCTGTGGGGTTTTATGAGAACACAAGCCACCTGATACAGTCCCCTTCACTCCATAAGGTAAGGAACTCAGTCTTGTGTTTAGCAGTGATTTTTATCCTATGAATTTTAGTCATGCACTAGGAAAGGATTAATAAAATTTAACCGTGAAAGAGAAATCACTATTAGCAACAATGCAATAACTTTTGAGGAAACATAGTGTCTCTCAGTGTTTAAAAATCACCCACAGTTATTACAAATTTTCCTGGGTCATCAGGTGGCTCACTATCACTTTTTTTCATGATAGATGTAGAACCTGATCTGATAATGCTTTCTGAAATACTTCAAAGACATAATACTGCATCTTCTAGAGAAACAGTCCAAAAAGGAAGTACACGATGGATAGGCCACACTCCCTTCTCCTTGGTGTCAGCACATTACTGCCTGGTTTTCTCATTATTTCAGAAGAGGTGGCAATTACTGGACTGAGTACTCCCAGTCATAACAAAATTTACTGTAGTGTATTTAGTACTCATATTTCACCCACGGGGAAGGCATCAGTAACATGTTAAGAATTACTGAAGTTGGGTTTTGACCCTCCAAGAGCAATAGGGAACTACTAGAAATAGATACTAAGTTCATGTTTTTTGACACAAAGAATTTTGCATTAATTAGCAAGACAAAGAACAAGAATGTGTTAGTAAAAGGAAAGATTTCATCATGATTTCGGTTTGGTTGTTTTTCAGATCTTATGCTGCATTTCCAGTTTTCTCTGATGGCCAGACTTGTTTTGAGAACCACGAGAAATTTTTAAAAAGGGAAAGGAAGAAATTTTCCAAATGGAATCCCTAGCGCTCCCATCTTCCAAGTAGGCAGAAGACACAAGGAAGAACTTCTTGACCCAGTGTAAAGCAGAGAACCATGATGCAAACCCATTAAAAAAACAAACTAAATCTCTAATTCATGTCTGTTGAGTGTATTTGAAACAAGAGGTGACATAGCACAACTTGGTCTTTGACATCAATATAAAAGGTGCACAGTTCCACAGAGAGATTCTGAAGCGATCAGCTAAAGTAAGACTCTAAAACTTTTGAAGTGTTGTCTTAACAAAGAAAAGATACTTGTTCAATACCATCTCAGAGACCAGAATAAGAGCTCTAGGTGAAAGTTTCTGTCTTAATCACTTTCCCCTCTCACTTGGATAAAATATGCAACCCTTGTAACTTATTACTTTGCGTTCTGCATTCATAGTTGGCCAGTTCCAAGGCAAAGAAGGCACAGCCCAAGGGTCTGGGGAAATCTGCTCAGACCATGGTGACCGGGAAGCAAAGAGAGAAAGAGGGAGCTTGAGAAAGAGGTACACGCGTCTACACCATGCTCCCAAACCTGCCTCCTCTAACTAGCCCCTCCTTCATCAGAAAAAGTAAACTATGGTAACCCTGCGGTCTGATCCTCTCCTGAAACCCCTGCTGATACATTTAGGGAAATCTTGGAAGATATCCAGATATAAAGCGTAATGGCTAAGTTAAGCTCTAAGTTAAGATGGTTTAGCACAGTTCTCCATGCATGTGATGGACAGCTCTGCCACTGTGAGGAGACATTGATGGGGCAGGAAGGCTATTTTGTTGAAAGCATCGTAGGAACTACTGGGGTCAGATGAGCCCGGATTCCATCCCACTACTGAAGCCCTGGGACTCAGCGCCTTCTGAACGGCTCCGGCCGTCTCACGTTCTCCTTTTCTCTCCCTTCTCCGCCACCACGTGATGACCACCCCACAGAGAAAGGTGCGGACCAAGAAATAAGTAGTAATAAATCATCTTCTCTGACACAACAACGGCCTATGGGGAAAGTATGAAATGCTTCTTACACACCTAGCAGAATGAACTGCATGCTCCATATCTCAGCCTTCATTTTAAAGATTCAATAGCAATAACAAAATACCAATAGCTAATATTTAGTATGTGTAGTTAAGTGCTTTTCACATATTAAAAAAGCTCTTGAAGGAACTGGGCTTCAAGCAAGAGGAAGATGAATACCAACACGTATGACAGGTAATGTGAAGTAGGAAGCAAATGTGCAAAAGGGAAGGGTGGGTAGGGGAAAATAAAGAAGGGAAAGAAAAAAATCTGATAGTCACAAAAAAAGGAAACAAAGCTTGTATATAGGGGAGGGTTGTAGGGAGGGGGGAAAAATGAGACTCAAGATGTGTCACGCACAGGTACAAATTCTCAGTGTTGAATGTGAGTGTAATCTATGTATAAAATGTTACCAATGAAGTCAATTAAAAAATACAAACAAGACCCCGACAAGCCCAAAAGGGAGAGAGTGGCAAATAATGCCTGAATTTGGGTTCAGGGAATAGCCAAAGTGAACTCACTCACAAAGTCCAAATAATATCCTCCAAACCTGCACTGTTCTGGAAAATTCTGGTTCAATATTCATCAAATGGAGAGTCATGTGTGCAGAGATGAAGGATGGAGATTCATAAAACTCCTCGGGGGAATCGTTTATCAACATGCAGCTCCAGGGAGAGTAGAATGAGTAGACTTTGTTTAAAATTATAGTTTTCAGAGGCATTTGGAAAGCTCGGAACTCAGCACTCTGCTCTATAGCTAGCGTGGTTGAACCCGCGGGGGTGGATTTAAATGTTTTGTTGTGGTGGCTGAGCATAAAGACAAATAGATTGAGCCAACCCATTTGGCAAGATGCTCCCCATACTTCAGTAGCTCCGAAGGAAGTAGCACAAATAACTTCAAATCATAAACCCCTAAGAAACAGTTCAAATGCTGACAGAAAAAATAAGTGATTAGGAAAAGAGGGCAGACACCTGGAGGACACACTAATAAGTGAAATAGATAGATCACAGATAGGCAAATACCGGATCTTCTCGTTGATATGAGCACCTGTAGATGCAAATGAGCTCTAGAAAGTATGACAGTTTTTGTAGAATGGGAAATTTCCATAGGAAATTTGGTGTAGGAATGTAATGAGGGGAAGGAATAAATATGATTCAGAAAGAAAGTACAAGAGCATGTATATAGGGGGTGCAGAGGTGTGGGTGGGATATGGGTAAAAATGAGAATTAACTTGTGTCATATACTGGTACAAATTCCCCAAGGTTATGTGTGATTGTGAGATGTATAGACATTGTACCAATAAAGAAGTCAATTTAAAATTTAAAAAAAAAGAGGGCAGAAATCAGAGAGTCCCAGTGTAAAGACCCAAGTCTTGCCACCGTGTTTTGATCGCCCTTGGATGCAACTTCCTGTCCTCATGTTGAGCCAGGTGACTGCAATCCCCCCTCAAGGAAGGTCTTCCTGCTCCTTTCGCTGCTATTGTCTTCACAGAAAGCCTGCAGCCCTCAGCTCCTCAGGAACAGTCTCAGCTGCAGAACAGCCCGGCCCAAGGTGATGTGCCTCTTAGTCTTCTAGCGTCTCACACACACAGAAGAGCGTGAGCTACAGGGCTGTGTAGATTACAATTCTAACGAGATGCTCTATCTCTGGGCTGGTTGTGCCGTCCGTGAAAACCTCCAGGCGAACGAATACTGCAGCTTCATTACTCCATCTGCATTTACCTGCTCCTCTCCTCCTTCCCGGGGCCCGCAGTCTCTGTACTACCTTCTGTCACCAGGAGCACCCAACTTTCCACAGGACACACGTCGCAGAGTTTTGCTGCAACTGCATCGTGTTTCAGGAAAACCGAGTCAATGTGAACTTGAAAGAAGAGCCTTGCCTCCTGAGCCCTCCACGCCCCTCTACACAGTGGGGGCCCTGAGGACAAGGGCTCTTCGCCCTCTGAGAGGTTGTGTGTTATGTAGACTCTGTCCAGCTACCCAGTATGAATCCAGAATCAGGAAAATCCATTCTGATTAAAATGGTCCCTTTCAAGCCCAGCTCTCTGGTCCCTAGATCATCTTATTACTTTTTCCATGATTTAGACTTTATATCTATCAACAGCAAACATATAAGCAAGTCTCTGTGAAGTTTAGAAATATATCAATTCTTTCTCATGAAAACAGGTTTGGGAGAAAGGAAAATGCATAAGAGTACTGGCCTCCGTGGAAGAAAGAAAAGGAAGGCTTGAAATGTGGAATAGCTATCTCTGAATCAAGTATCTGCATCTCGGTGCTCTGGAAACATGAGGTAGAGAACACCATACTTCATGCCAATCCATCTAGACCCTCGTTCCTTTCATAAACAGAGCCCTCTAGGGTGAGGAATGTCATACAGCCAGCTCCTGAATTTACTTAGTCTGAAGCCACAAGCTGCATCAACTGGCTATCTGACCTTTAGCAACCCGGGCTGAACACTCCAGCCTTTGGCCTGTCTTACCAGGAATGATGGGAAGACTGAGAGACTTGTGGATATGAAAACACTTGGTCAAGAGAAACAGCAACCCGATGCCTGTCATGCAATAAATCATGTCTGTATGTCCATCCTTCTCACCAGAAAGACTACCAGTCCCTGAGCTCATCTCACATTTAGCTTTCAAAAGAATGTAAGTGCAACAGTCTTCCTGTCTATGTTCCCTCAAAAGTCATACATGGAACTCTAAGTCTCAAGTAATTTCGTAAAGAGGCCGATCCTTGGGGCGGTGACTAGATCATGAAGGTAGGGCCCGGAAGGATGGGGTCAAAGCCCCTAAAAGGAGGCCTCAAGGAGCTTGTTTCTCCTCTTAGCAACAATCAAAAAGTAACTGAGCACTGGACTCTCACCAGATACTGAGGCCCAGATTCGAGAAGTCAGCCTTTGCTGCTTCCAAGCTACCCAGGCTGTGGTATTTGTTACAGCTGCCTGAATGGGAAAAGAAAAAGAGGGATATTTACATGGGGAAAAGTTATTTTTTGGGTTTCTTTATTTTACATAATTTGTTAATTTAGTTGCCTGGCTTGAATAGTTTAACTTAAAAGTTGTTGAACTAGAAGAATACAGGAGGGAAAAAAATAACACATCCCTACTTGGGAAGGTCTGGTAATTGTATATACACATCATGATAGTCCACATTTATTTTTACAGTTACTATCATTTCTGATAACATTCCAATGTCATTTTGCAGTGAGGAATGACGTGGAGGGTTTATTCTTCTAAATATCAAATGGAATTAAAGTATTGCAATTATTTAAATAGTAAAATACTAGTACAGGACCATACAGAGGGGTAAATGAAGCAGAAGAAAGTGCAAAAAATCAGACAAGGGTATATACTAATTTTCTACATTAAAAACATATTACACTCCCACCAGCAGATGAATTTCTGTAGGTATATTTCATGTTAGGTCAGATATTTTAAATTAGAGAATCAAAAGGTTCAAGAATTAAATAAATGGCATAGATCAAATATTTAATTTTTGAAAAGGAAAAAACTAGATACTAGACTTTTATGATACACTTAAAATAAAACCTACTTCAACTAGTCTTTCAAAAATATGGTTAATACTTATAAATTAGGATGAGAAAGGCAGATATAATATAAAAAATATACTTAGTGGGGCCAGAGATTTAGCTCAGTGGTTCTGGTGCCTACCTCACAAGGGCAAGGTCCCTGATTCAATCCCCAGTAACCACATACAACTATACTGGGCATGGTGGCCACACCCACTGGCAATCAGGACCTCATACCACAGATGCCCAGCTTGGTGGCTCACGCCTGTAATCCCAGCATTCGGGAGGCAGAGGACCACAAAGTGAGACCTTGTCTCAAAAAATATATAGATAGATAGATAAATATATATAAATATATATAATATATATATAGATAAATATATATATATGAAGCTAACAAAACCAAGTGGTAAACCAAAGTACATTGAAGCATAATTAGCCCATGGCTAATTTTAAAGAAAACATTCATTCTATTCAATTTTTAAAGTAAATTTAATTAATAAGGACATGTTACTTTGTCCTATTAATCTGAGGTACCATTTTCTTTCTTATTGTAAGTATTCAAATTTGGCTTGGGTAAAAGGAGATTCATAGTTAGTGGGTACACAGACTGGAACACATGTTCACACTATGTTGCAAAAGCCTTAAATGTTCCATCTTCCAGATTATCCTGAGCCACAACCCAGCTCATAGAGATTTATCTTAAATAACCACAACACTGAGAAAATGCACATGTGAAAAACCGTTTATGGTAAAACTATCACTGAGAGTATTAGAAATAATTGAGTGTGATTGTGATGTATATATACAATTACCAATAAAGATTCAAAAAAGAAAACTGCAAAATATGGAAAGGCATAGTCAAAGTAAAAGAGAAGAAATAATCTAAATATATAAGAAAAGGAAGAGTAATTTAGAAAAACGATGTGCAAGACCTCCAAATTATTTCTAATCTCATAATATAACATTTTTATAGCTACTTGATAAATATAATTGCTATCATTTCTCGTTAGACATTTTTCTAAGTACTTCTCATAGAGTAACTCATTTAACCCTAATAAAGCCTAATGAAGGATATAATACTTATTACCCTTCACAAGGAAACTGGGGCGAAGAAATATATTCAGCACCAAGATGGATTACGAGGCCACATGCAATGTGGGCTCCTGGGCTACAGTCCTCATCATAATGCCGACTGTCCACCTTGTGGAGGAAAAGTACTTACTACTGTAAGGACTGATTCGTGCAGTACTTCAGAGCCTCTCTCTTCTGTACCTCAGTGAAGACACATCATGAGCGTCAGGATCAGTGGACACTAGTCGGACTCCAACAGCTGCCAGATTACTCTTCCTCCTACGCCCACCCCATCCAGTCCTACAGTGATCCTAGCTGTCTCCACGCTCGAATCTGAAAATCTTCCCTCCTCTGTTCCCCATCTCAGAATAAGTCATCCTTTATTTTCATCTGAACAACCATCGTTCCTCCCAAATTTCAATTGCATCCTATGATTTTTGCGCAGAGCAATAAAAAAGCTTCTATTTGATTTTATGTTTTTTATTAAGTTTATTGGTAAAATTTCAATATGTATATAATGATTATATTCATCATGTGGAATTTATACCTGTACATGGCATATATTAACTCTTATTTTTCCCATTCTTCTCCCCTCCCCTCAACCCTTCTTTCTCTCATTTACAAAAATCTTTGTTTCTATTTTATCTTTCATTTCTCATTTTTCCCTTTTTTTCTTTCTTCCTCTCCCCCCGCCATGGCAGTGCCCCTTCCTGTTTTAACCTTTTCTTCCTATCTTTCATTATTTATTATATGTTTTGGTCCCTTCTTACACTTTCAGTTTCTTATACCAGAGAATCAATGAGATGTTTATACAACGTGCGTATCCAATTTATTTCATTTAGGAGTTTGGCCTCTAAGTACATCTATTTAGCTATAAAGGTGTAGCCTTCTTTGTGGTCTAATAGTACTCCATTGTATAGAAAAGTCACATCTTTTTGTACATTCATCAGTCAATGGGCATTTGCATTTTTTTCCAGGATGTCAAGGATGTGCATATATCATCCTGATAGGATGCAAGTCAGTGAAGGCATCACAAAGCTAGACTTGAAATTATACTACAGTGCTACTGTGATAGAATCAGCATGGTACTGGCAAAAAGACTCTAGGATCAATGGAATAGATTGGAAAATGCAGAAATAACTCCAAACATACTCAGCCACCTTATCTTTGGCAAAGGGGGAAAATCCCTGCCCTGGATGAAAGCCTTTTTAATAAATGTTGCTGGAAAAGCAAGCTTTCCACATGCTGAACTCCAAAACTAGACCCATATCTTTCAGCAGGCACTAGATAAATCAAAACGGATCAAAGATTTAAACATTAAAACCAAAATGCTAAATCTGCAGGGAGAAAGAATAGGTAGAGTGCTTGAGGACCTACAGTTAGGCAAAGATGTTATAAACAGAAACTGATCCCACCAAATAGTTCCAAGAATCAACAACTGGGATCTCATTAATAAGTTTGGGCACAGCAAAAGAAACCACTAACACAGCGAAGAGACAAGCAACAGAGTGAAAAAATTTTTTTTGCTAGATGCCCCTCAGACAAAAATGTTCAGCTCTACTAGTCATTCAAGAGATGGCAAATTAAAGCAATGCTGAGATTCCATCTCACTCCACAAAGAATGACCATAGTCAAGAAAACAACCAATAACAAATGCTGAAGAGGAGGTGGGAGAGAAGGAGGAGAAGGAGGAGAACCTGCTCCAGTGCTGGTGACGATTTAGACTAGTGCAACCACCGTGGCGGTCTGTGTGAAGACTGCTCAAAACACTAGGAATAAAAGGCCTGTTCGACTCAGCTTTCCCTCTTCATGTATCTTTCCAGAAGGTTTATGTTTAATATAACTCAGGCCATGTAAATATCATTCTCTTTCTCCAAAACAACTACTGTCTTCACATCCATCATTTACCATGATTTATACTATGGTTTGGAACTAAATTTGATTTTTGATGCTCACATCTGAATTAAGCCACTTTTGTGCTTAATTTTTTTGTTAATGCTCCATGAGCATAAGGATGTAAGTTCCATAGCAAAAACAAAATGCGTTTTTGGCCACATACCTCAGCCACTCAAAATAGTTTCTGGCCCAAAGTAAGAGCGTCACAATTTTTTAATTGAACAAAGGACTGAGTGCATAAATGAAATGGAGTGTTTTTGTTTGCTTTTAAGATGAAAATTAATTTTTGGTGTGAAGAAGAACCTGTCTCCTTATCAAAACCACCTGAAGAGGAATAATGTCTCAAACTAGAAACAGAAATTGGAAGGGGCCAGAGGGGGGTAAGAAGCAGTCTCTCTCTTTATACTTGGTCATGCAGTCATCAAGGGGCACAGAAGACAGCTCATGGCCTAAAGATACACTTTTGGGGAGAGGTTTGCAGGAGCTGTAGAGATGGTAGCTCCCACGGCTTACTGAACACTTTCAGGAGAAAATGTATTTGATACGTTGCAACATTCTTTCTGGGGCAAATGAACCAAAAAAACAGGAATGGGAATATGGGGCGGATGAGTATGCCGTTTTGATTTCTGACCCTGTTTACATGCTATTTCTTATCTCCTCATCTTGGAAACCTGTTTGCCCCTGGTGTTCTGGGTCTTTTTTTCCATTCACTGTCATGGGCACAGCCATACATTTATCATCTGAAAAGTCAAGTTTTCTGAAACTGGGGGCGTTAAAGCAGAATATTAGGTGATTTCCTCTCTCCCATCTGCCATTCTTTCTGGAGCTCCTGGGAGTTAGAGCTTATTATTTCAATTTCCTTTTTTCTCTCTTACTATCTCATTGTGTTTTATTTGAATTTCCTGGCTAATAATCTAATATTCCAACTACACCTTAGGCACTTTTATTTCCCTCAAAACTTTTTTCTCTAGTTCCTTTGTTGGTTTTGTTTTTAAATACAAATATGAATATTGAAACACCATATTCTTTTTGACAGGGTATCCGATTTTATCTAACCTCTGAAAATAATATTCATAATTTTCAAATTGGCTTTATCCATTATTTTGCTTTTCCCTAATTTCTTTTTATTTGTAATTTTTGTCTACTTTCCTTTATTTAGTCTGCTTTGTTGGCTTTCCTCCAATGTCTATCTTTCTTTTGGGAATTTTGTATTTTCTTTGATAACTGTTTTTCGTCTGAGAACTTTTTCTTGTTGTTAAACAGCTCCTTGTATATTAAGGAGATTAGAGTTGTTTGTGGTAATTGCTCCTCTGTCAATAATTTATCTGGGCCTTTATATGGTAAAAATTAACTACTGTTAAATATACTGTAAAATTACAGTTCAATATACTGATAATTTTATTTTTGTGATTTTGGTGATACTTAGGCAAACCTTTTGTAATGCAAAACTGTATTTCATAAAATGTATAGATTTTCTAAAACTTTAATAGCTTTCTAAAACCTATTAGCACACCTAGAATTAATTTTGGTGTAAAAAGTGATGTAATTAGCCTACTTCATTTTTTCCCAAATAGGTAGACATATGTTCAGGTATAATTAGATATAATTTAGATATATAATTTCAGATATAATTTATTGAAAAATTCACTGCTCATAATGGTACTGTTACCAGTTTGCGTAGCATTTGCTTGAGTAACTTAGAAAACTGACCCTAATTATTGAGTCATATAGGTTTTCTTCTCCACATAAGCATAAATTTGCAGGTAAAAATTCCTGTACTGAGTTTTGTAATAAGATTAACATACCAATGGGCCGGAGGGTTAGCTCAGTGGTTCCGGCACCTGCCTCACAAGCACAAGGTCCTGAGTTTGATCCCCAGTGACCACATACAATGCTGGATGTAGAGACTCATGCCCACCAGCCATCAATACCACATACCACAGTGCCAGACGTGGTGGCTCATGCCTGTCATCCCAGCACTCAGGAGGCAGAGGCAGGAGGATTGCTGAGTTCCAGGCTTGCCTGGGCTACATAGTGAGCTCAGGGCCAGCCTGAACTACAAAGCGAGACCCTGTTTCAAAAAAAAAAAAAAAAAGATTAACATACCGATGTCTTTCTAACCTCCATTTCTGATATCGCTAGTCTTGATTTCCTCATGTTGTGAAAGGCTGGTTGATCCTTGGCCAAAATCAGCATATTTAGCCAGAAAAGAAGATGACAGCTAGGAGAAGGGCAAGAAATAGTAGGAAAATGAGAAGGAAAGGAAAAGACAGAGGCTATCATAGTGATAGGGATTAACACACAGTGTCATTACATGAAACAATCTAACTCTTCATCAGACATTCACTCACACCGTCTTGGCCAAACTGCATAGTATAAACAATTTTTACTACAAGTAGCAAATTAATTGTTAAAACTAGACAGATTTCTTCTCTGAACAAATGTCAGGCTCCTAAAAGGAAAAGAAAGGAACAATGGGTTCCTGGATACACAATTTACAGTTGGGAATTTTTACATGAGTAAGTTACATGAGTCCTTCACAGATGCCCTAGGACAAGGAACCAAGCAATTTGGTTAATAAACAGATGCAGTTGGCAAAATTTTGCTTTTGTTCCCAAATTCTGCACCAGGTGACAAACAATAGAAGCCATCTTTCCCTCACAAACACTAGCATGAACATCTTTTTCAAAAT
Organism: Thryonomys swinderianus; assembly: GCA_004025085.1. Lineage (NCBI taxonomy): Eukaryota > Metazoa > Chordata > Mammalia > Rodentia > Thryonomyidae > Thryonomys > Thryonomys swinderianus. The sequence goes on from PVIC010002548.1 coordinate 67,551, forward strand.
TGCTAAACAAATTGAGGTCACGAACCCACTACTGTACATTTGATAGTGTGTGAAATATTGTAGAGTATTTTATAAAACCGTTAGAGAATCTGAGGGGTAATTAGTTAGATGTACCTTAAAATAGAGAAAACAAACAAAGCAGCTATTAACTCCAGAGAAAACATAGGGCTGTACAAAAATACAGGAAACCATAATTCACCTCTTGTCTCAACAATACACCTTGCTTTTAGTCATAATAATATAAACAGTGAAGTATTTCTCAATATTAAGAAAGCCTATCTCAAATATAGCCTTTAAAAGATCCATTTTTCTCCTCCCTACTCATCTGCTGGGCTCCAGATTATAATGCGTTAAGAACTACTCGGTGGATACAAATAATAAGAATAATATAAATATTCAAAGGGAAATGTGGTGGGGGAGTGAGTAATGAGGGGTAAAGAAAAAAATGTGATGGTAATAAAAAAGGGAAACAATCCTTATGTATTCAGGGGAGGGAGGTTGTGGGGTGTGTAGGGGAATGGGAGAAAAAGAATTAATTCGTGTCATATACTGGTACAAATACCCAATATTGAGTGTGATCATGATGTGGGTATACAATGAACCAATAAAGATAAAACTAAACTAAAAAATAAAGAATAATATAACAAACACTTGAGTTCAACTGGGCATCACATCGATTAGGACAACTCCAACTGAAATCTTCCTTACAGTATCTCTGACAAGCAGTTATTCCGTTTCTGCTTGAACATATCTATGGACAAGGAACTCACTACTCCATTTGACCATTCATTCAATTCCTAGATATTAATTAGTCACTGCCAAAAAAATTATATGATCCTGCCAAGATCAACCTTTGATTTTTTTTATTCTTTTGTATTCCCAAAAGTCCTATAGACATATTTTATTCTTCTTTTACAAGAAGACTAATAATCAGCTATTTTAATAACATTGTCAACCTATCCACTTCCTATCTTCCCCATATGATCTTCTTCTCTGGATCCTCTGACCATTTTTAAATGATACTGTTTTGTAATTTAATGATATTCTGCATATCTTATTTAAAGCACTTCGTCTGGTTAATGTCCCTCTGAAAATGTGCACCGTAAGAGAATGCATGATTTCCAGATGGAGTGGAAAAATATGAAAAACAATGTTTCCGAATTTTACATATCACCTTGTGATACACATAGGTTTTCTTTTGGACCTTTTTGTGGGCTTGGTGGGTAAAAGATGGTTGCTGAATTTTATTAAGCATTATAGAAAACTGGGAAAAATTCTGTCCTCAACCACATGTTACATCAAATATGCACAGTATTTTAAAAGAGCTAGAGTCCAGAATGCAGCTCTTTTAGAATACAAAATAATAGCCTAAGATATTTTTCAATAGTCATGAGTATCAAATAGCTGCCGGATGAGATCATTTTCCAATACCCTGTCCTAGTCATGAAGAGAAGATGTCCTATTTTTCTGGATTCGAACACCCAGAAGCTGTGTCTGATCTGCAGCCTCAGTGAGGGTTTTTTTTTTCTTTGTATCTACTCATTTCTCTTCCTTTTACTCACTTAGAATACACTGGTGGAAGTAGCCTGCCACGTGGCTTTCCTTTGTGCCACTCTTTCTCGGAAAATGTGATTAAAGTACTTGGAGTAGGTTATTTTATGCACAAATATTCAGACAGTCTCTTAGCGATAAATGGCTGCCACTCCTATTATCTGTCTGGCTCTGAGTTCTATTATCTGTTGTGAATTGGTGCAGGGCTCTGTAAAACAGTTTGGAGGCCGCCTCATTACTCCCTTCTACACCTTCTGCTCCATCTCTGAGTGCTGCTGCTGTGAGTGCTGGGTAATGTTTGCCATTAGACAAGGCACATAAAAGAATCAAGCTATGACTAATTCACTTGATGGCTGTGTGCCCTGTGTCATGCTCATTAACACGTCTCAACTGTGTTATTAGAGAGAATCACAGAGCAGACCTCAGCAGGCGCACATTTATGCCTCAGGCTGGCTTAATTTTCCATCAGAACTACATTCTTATCTTGTCCCGAGCACCTTCACCTTTTATCCCAGACCTACACCACCTAAGCACGCTTACCAAGCCTTCCAGCTGATAGATGTTTAAGAAAGCCTGTTGCTAAGAGAAGCCTGTAGATTATTTAGAAGTGAGGCTTCTGCCATCTGAAAAAAATCAGCAAATCAGCTTTCAGTTGAAAAGCCACCCAAAAATGCTCCTGGTAGCATTTCAAAGAGGAAAAAAACAGTAATCACTTTGATATTTGCAAAATATATGAAAGTATATATACCAGCCCTCTTGTATCAGATAATCCACCTGAGATTCATAGTTACCTCATGCAGCAGACTGCATAAGAAGTTTTTTTCACCATTCGCTTCAACCCTAAATTGCTACCTCAGAGAAGGCACTACATAAAAGGTAAATAGCTGAGGTACACTGTTGGACAAATATAATGTAATAACATTACTTAAGTGTAGCTTTCTCAAGCTTAGTTTCCAAGGTAGTAGAAAAAGCAGAGAGAGAAGATAAGAAAGAGAGAGGGAAAGAGAGAGATTAAAAGATGATACCAATGGATTCGTGTAAATAAAGCGAGAGTTACATAAGCAAATAAGAAGACAAAAAAGACTGAAACTGAACTTCCAAACAACTCAGTCAAGGACTGAATGACTTTCCTCTCTTCCCATGTCTTTTATTTCCCTTCCTCTTTTTTCCCCCTCTGTGTGACTCTCTTTTCCTCTGACTTAGCATCTTCCAGAAAGAAGATTACTACCAGGTATTCTTAAATTTTCCACCAGAAGCGAAAGCCTAGATCTCATTCTCAATTAAATTTTAAGCAGTCCTAAAAAGAATTCTTAACGTCTAGTCAATGACCTGCCTCCAGACCAATAAACTATGTCCCAAGGGAAAGACACGGATGGGCAATGTAAACACATTATCCACAGAGCAATAATCTCACCAAAAACAGTATTCATGTCATAGAAAATCATGGTAGACTCAAGTAAAACTGATTTAAGGAAGAGTTTCCAACAGGAAAGAAGGGTACGGGTTAGGCAGTAGGTAGATGTCTTTTTTTTTTTTTTTTTTTGAGACAGGGTCTCGCTTTGTAGTTCAGGCTGGCCCTGAGCTCACTATGTAGCCCAGGCAAGCCTCAAACTCAGCAATCCTTCTGCCTCTGCCTCCTGAGTGCTGGGATGACAGGCGCAAGTCACCAAGCCTGGCACTGTGGTATGTGGTGCTGATTGCTGGTTGACTGTTGGTGGGCATGAGTCAGCACGCCCAGCATTGTATGTGGTTAACGGGATCGAACTCAGGACCTTGCACTTGTGAGGCGGGCGCCGGACCCACTGAGCTAAATCTCCAGCCTGGTAGACGCCTTCTTTAAATAGTACCCTAGGGTGAATTTTTATGGAGAAAAAAATGATAATGAAAACAAATTAAACATTCTGGTAGGAAAGAGAGCACCAGCTACTCCTGCTATGGGTCTTGTAGCAGAATTTAGCGATGTATTTCTAATTATTTGGGTAATTTTCCAGAAAGACAAGTTGCTTAGAACAACTTGCAGCAAGTCCAGAAAGACAAGTTGCTTCCTGTCCATTATTTGCCCTATAGCAGGGCACTATTCATTTATCAAGGAAATTTAGATAAGAAAAAAATCCTTCTCGTCTGATTTCTTAGAATATGATTAACTGTGTGATTCCAGGTTAGAATCACATAAAATTCTGGAATGTAGAAGTGATTGGGAGATCAAAACAGCCACTTAGGTGGCCAGAGGCAAGTGATGTAGGAAACAAAAATAGTTGGTTGGAAAATATATAAAAATGTCAGCAATGTTCTGGAAAATTGTGCATTCATTACATAGTGTCAGCCTGTTTTCTTTTATTTTGAATGTTGTCTTCGTGGTCTTCACCTTGCCAGGTACTCTAACATAAACTAAGTACATTATTCTACTTGGAATGACTTAGTTTTCCTGTTCCAACAAAGACTCAATGGAGTAGAGATCCAGGTAAAAACAGTTAGAGAGATTCCAGGCACTTTCAAAAAATATGAATCACGGGCCAGAGGATTAGCTCAGTGGTTCCGGCACCTGCCTCGCAAGCGCAAGGTCCTCAGTTCTATTCCTGGAAACCACATACAATGCTGGGCATGGAGACTCATGCCCACCAGCAATCAACACCACATACCACAGTGCTGGGCGTGGTGGCTCACGCCTGTCATCCCAGCACTCGGGAGGCAGAGACAGGAGGATTGCTGAGTTTGAAGCTTGCCTAGGCTACAGAGTGAGCTCAGAGCCAGCCCGAACTACAAAGTGAGATCCTGTCTCAAAAAAAAAAAAAAAAAATATGAATCAGACTGGGATTAGCGAAAAGAGACAGGGATGGATGGAGAGAAGTGAGAATAAAGCTGAATTGGAGAATAATGGGAGATTCTAGGGTCTTCCATGAGAGGGCATATTTCCCTATGAAATGTCTGAGTTCTGTTTTTTCTTTTGCTATAAAGGATGTAAATGGGAAAGCTGGTAAAATCTGAACACTTATAAGATTAAATGATTTGCATCAGTTAAAGTCCTGCTTTTGATCATTCTCCCTTGGCTGTACAAGGTAATATTATTGTTTGCAGAATGTACACATTGAATTTCTTAGGATTCAAATAGTACTCTCAGATGATTCAAAGGAAAGGTGGGGAAAAGGCAGGAAGTAAGAAATGAACAAACTAAAAAGTAAAGAAAGACTGAAGTAAAGAAGGGAAAAAGCGAGACTTTAATAACTATTTGGAAGAATATGGGTGAAGAATAAGAAATTCTGAGTACTATATTTGAAATTTTTAAATACATCTTATATTATTTCAAAGTAAAATGTTAGATATTTTTACTTCTAGGAAAATGAAATCAAATGTTCTTTTTTCCTATCTTCTTGGCAAGAACAATTAAAGCCTCTGAACACCACATGTCAAACAAACACTTTTCCTGAAAATGGGAGGGAGTAGTCCCTGAGTACTCTAGAGAAATCAGTATCCAAAAATCAAAAGTATGTAGTATTTTCTGGGTTTTATTTTTCTTTCACATAGTTCAGCTGTCGCAGTATAGAGGAAGGAAACAGAGATGTCAAAGGGACACAGGCAAAATAAATAAATAAGGTTCATCAAATTGTCTGCTGTATCTAGCCAAGGAGTATTCTGGAAAACAGAATACTTTTAACAGTAACTGCTTTGATTCACTCAAACTTTACACACAGATACACACACACACACACACACACACGCACATGCACTCATGCCCCAGTCTACCCACTCAAGGCCAAGCGTAGAGTTTAGACTTCCACCCTCATCTGGTTGTCATGACCTGCATCAAGCTCCCTGCATGAGCAGCGTCTCCCTTCACAAAGGGTATGTAAGAGCTGACTTTTCTCCCACTAGGGCAGTAGCAATGACTTCTACACACTCAGGATCAGTTCCAACCATAGGGTGAGCTGCACCCACTAAGTAGAAATAAAGCTCTTCTCTTATTCAGTCCTCTCTGAGTTCAGCACAAGAGGTTTGAAAGAACTTTCATCACTGCATACCTAGCTGAGGACACCACCGTCACTACCACCATGAAGTAGCATTGCCCAGTTAGTGAAGCAAAAACCACGTGCTCATCAAACCAGGACACTCTTGTTTGTCTAGACCAACCAGTTATCAATAGAAGGTCTCAAAGGCTTATACTTCTCATCTGACCCAATTGTAAGAAAGAACCCACCTTTTAGTTGATTGGTGGAGGACAGGCCAATGGCAGAGCAGTAGCCTCTCTCCACCAAAGTAACCTCTCAGAAAATGCAAGCTAAAACAGAAAGTTTGTATAAAATCTAGTTTCTCATATTAAGCACCTAGGATGTCCAGTTTTCCATAAACATTCGTGCCATGTACCAGAAAGATCTCAAGCTGAATTTTAAAAAAAATCAATAAATTCCAACACCAAAATAATAGGGACATCTTCATCATCTGAAAAACAGCATGGAGCTACCATTGTAAAGACAGATATTTCAGTGATCGATGGTGAATACTGTTGATGCCAATGAAAAAAAAAAGTCCCAGCATAGAAATAAAAGGTCCAAGCAAGAAACGGAGAAATATTTGAAAAGAACCTAATGGAACTCTTAGAACTTAAGAAGCGTAATAACAGAAATTAAAAACAGAGGGATGAGCTCAAAAGCACAATAGAGCACATAGTCATCAGTGAATTTTAAGGACAATAGCAATTGCCCGATATGATGATGCACAGAGCAAAAACAGCCTGGAAAAACAGGGGCAAAGCCTCGGAACCTGGGGAATCACAGCAAAGTTCTAATACTTGTGTCACTGGAGTACTAGAAAAAGGGAGGAAAATGATGGGAATGAAAAATACTCTTCTTTTTTCTTACCTCTATAAAACTTTGTTGCAACATAAAAGAAGAAAAACTAATAATCACTGAAAACTCTTCAAACATGGTACAAAAATCAAAAAGAAACATATAAATCTTTAGGTTCATATGTTGAAAACAATCATCCAGAGAAAAGACACTAAATAGCAATCCTCCTCTAATTAAAGGAGAGACATCATGTCACTCACCTTTTAGTGGTTTCAGTCTGCATTGAGCTGGTTCCGAAGCACATCATGGTGACAATGCTGGTAGGAGGGTTCAGCTCTTGGAGGCAGAAGAAAAACTAGGTTAGACACAGGCACAAAGGAAGAGGCTGTAGACCAGACCCTGAGGCCCACTTCCGCCAAACAGGCCCCATTCCTTTGTGGTCCATTCAGCTATGAATTCGTCCATGGCTTAGCCCATTATTGAGGTTACTACCCTAGGGATGCAATCACCTCTCCGGGAATCTGATTTGAACGCTAAAGCCACAAATAAAAGAGAGAAAATATTGGAAGCTGTGAAAAAATAACAAAACCATACTTATATGAAGGAAAATTCAAATGACAGCCTATTTCTCCTCAGAAGTCATAAAGGCCAGATGGCATAACATTTTTCAAACGCTTAGAGAAAAGGACTGTCAACAGGGAATCCAACATCCAGTGAAAATATCTTTCAGGACTAAAGGAAAGATGACACTCTCAGATGCAGGAAAATGAAGAGATTTTTTATCACAGAAAAACTACCAAGCAGAATAGCTAAGGAAGTTCTATAAACAACAATCCCATGAGAAAGAGGAAGAATACTGGAATTTAAGGGAGGAAGAAAGCACAGGATAAAGAATAATATGGCTAAGGAAAATAGACTTTCATCGAGGTTTTTTAACTGATGATTGAAGAAAATATTGCAAAACTGCCCAGTGTGGGTACCTGATGCCTAATATAAGAAAACTATGTGATAAATTGTGCAAAGCTAAGAAATGTAAAGGAAGATAAGTTTATACAGTTGGCTTGACTGACCAAATGATGACTCCAGTAATCTGGGATGGATTATTCATGTATAATATAAAACCTGTAAGAACCACTGAAGTAGCTCAAAGAAATTACACTCAAAAAGGGTAAAGTCAAGACAGAGTTCTAAAGTTGAAGAAACCCACTGAATGGCAGAAATAATGGAAATAAACAAAAATAAAATAACTTGTAAATGGCAACTTAATGCTAAAATATGAATTACATTAAATATAAATGGCTTAAATATATCAATTTACAAAAACAATTATTATCAGCCTGGAGTTTTAGCTCAGTGGTTCTGGCGCCTGTCTGGAAAACCCAAGGTCCTGAGTTCTATACCCAATAACCATGTACCACAATGCTGTGTGTGGTGACTCACACCTGTAATCCCAGCGCACTCAGGAGGTGGAGGCAGGAGGATTGTCATGAGTTTGAGACTTGCCTGGGCTACATAGTGAGGTCAGGGCCAGCCTGAACCACAAAGCAAGACCCTGTCTCAAAAAAATATTATCAGAAAATAAAAATAAAGTAAAATAATCATTCTACCTAATACTATTTTAGTATGCATCTACAGTAATCAAGCCAGTATCCAAGCCAGTAATCAAGCCAGTATTGGTAGTGGAACAGATCCACAAATCAAAGGTTTCTGTTAAAGAATACAAACTAGGTTCACAAATTTGCCCGTTATTTTTTAAAGCAATGCAGAAACAGTTCCATGGAGGAAAAGTCTTATTTTTAGTAAATAGTACTGGAGAAATTAGGCCTCCACAAAGAAAAACTGAACCTTCACCTAACTTCTCACCTCATTTAAAATTAACTCAAATTTGGCCAGCTGCAGTGGCGCTCACCTATCATGGTGGAGGCTGAGGCAGGAGGATGATCCCAAATCCGAGGCCAGCCACAACTACACAGAGAGACACTGTCTCACTCCTCCCCCAAAATGAACTCAAATAGATCATGAAATTAATGTAAAGTATAAAACTGTATAATGTTTACAAATAAACATGAGTAACTCAAGTTTGTGGGCTAGGCCAAATTCCTCATAAGGAACAATTGAAGTATAACCCATAAAATGGTAAAACAATAAAATGGATATCATCAAAATAACTAACTTCTGCTTCACATAAGTCTCCACTCTGAAGAGCAAACTGGGAAAACATTTGGAACTACCTACATAACAAAGGACTGTTCTCCAGAATAGATGAAAACTCTTACAATTCAACAATAAAAGCAAGACCATGGGAAAAAAAATCAAGCATCACTAGCCATTAGAGAAATATAAATTAATACCATAACAAGATAAATGTGACACACCTATCAGAATAGCTAAAACAAAAGAATAATAGCAACATCAAATTTTAATGAGAATGCAGAGACTGAATCATTCATATATCACTCTGGGAATGTAAAATAGATCAACCATTCTAAAAAAAAAAAACTAAACATACAACTACACTATGACCCAAAAATTGTTTGCCTGAGTGTTTAATTTTTTTAATTGAATTCTTTATTGGTATAATTTATATACATCTCAAAATCACATATAACATTGGGAAATTTGTACCAGTATATGCCACAAGTTAATTCTCATTTTTACCCATATCCCTACCCACTCCCCCTCCTCCCCCCTTTATACATGCTCTTTTATTTTCTTTCTGTATC
>PVIC010002549.1:0-37046 GCA_004025085.1 Thryonomys swinderianus
AAAAAAAAAAAAATGAAGGTGCTAGAGCTAAAATAGAGGGCCCACCTTCTGCCCATACACTCTCCCCTGCTCCCCTCTGAGAGACCCTCAGAGGAATCCTGCAGTTCCAAAGAATAAACTAAAACATTTTGGGGCTTACTGACTCTGAAGAGCTCTTTTAACTTGTATGAAACCATCTTTTCCTGGTAGAAAAGGAAAACTTTAGAAAGCACATTAAGACTGAGTGAGTTAGGAAAGCTAGCATCCAAGAGACATCGTAAGAGCCTTCACATGGCAAGTATCCCTGGTGAGCCCGAGGTATTTCTTTTCTCTCTCTGAAAGTACAGTTGGTGCAGACAAAGAAAGCAGTATTGAATAAGCTATGTGACAGGAAGACAGGAGCACTCCAAATGCTCAATGTTTCCAGCAGATGTATCCGCCATTCTCAGAATTCACTAACTCCCATCACAGCTTGGGTCCTGGATGAGCTGGATCAATGTGAAATATTTCTTCCCTGATCCTTCCAGCTGAAGCTGAGAGTCAAAGCACATTGATTAACACTACCTTCAGGGAAATACAGTGATTTACGGAGCGAAGCTAGCAATTATTCCATTCTTTCTCAAAAGCCTCACATTTCAGCACAGCTTTTCATGGGACTGCTTATTCTTAAAGATATGTTCCTATTTCTGAGTGAATTAGAATGGCTCCAGCTGGCTGCATAATGCCAGATGGACAGGTGGACAGAACACGAGCACAAGAAGGTCTGGTAGGTGCTGAGGAAGACTCAACCCGGCCCTTAACACTTCCCCACACAACTGACTCTGCTATAGTACCTGACATACCTACTCACTCTTCTAGGTGACTTTTTTCAAAGATCATCTACAGAAAGGGTGGAAGACATTAAATAGGAGCTAATGTGAACCAATATCACTTCTTAACAGTGTTTATGTTGATTAGAAATCTAAATCTTAAAGCAATGATACAGAAAAAGGGCACACTGGAGCAAAGACAGGAAACATACGAAAAACTTCCAAGTAACAGACGTGGTGGCACATGTCTGTAATTCCAGACTTTCTGGAAGCTAAGACAAAGACCCAAAGGTCAAGGCCAGCCTGAGCAATCTAGTTAGACCCTCTCTCAGAAAAGAAAAACCAAAAATGCTAAAGATACAGCTCAGTGATAGAACACTTGCCTGGCATGTACAAGGCCTTGGGTCCAGACCACGATGAAAAAAAGTAGGGAGGGATGCAAGACGGAGGTGGACAGTCAGCCCAAAGTACGCAGCACCTAGACGCCCAAATACAGGAGTGCTCGTTTCTAGGTTTCGCCTAAGGCCGCACTATAAATACATTAGATATCCCAAACCCGAAAATGCAAATATCATCTACTTCAAAACAGAGGACTATTAAAAAAAAACAGAGGACTATATACCCAAATTTCCTACAGGAATAAAAAAGTTTAACGGCAGCATCGTCAAGGGCACAGAATTATTTCTGGTAATTGCAGGTTGATCAGAAGACTTTCACTAAAGATATTTTTCATTTACTATCCCTCCCACACATTACCCATTAATAATATTTCACAAAAACCACTAACAAAAAAATCTTGGAAGGTATTTAACACAAAAACCAGTTATTTTAAAAAATTTAAAAACTTAAAGAGATTTTTATCATTTGAGTTCTTTTACCATTTCTACTAACTTAAAAATAGATGTTTAAACATAATATGAATTATTTAGGGCTGCAATTACCAGTTTTTGTTATACAACTTGGCAAACAGCCATTCTGCAATCACAAAAAGTCACACTTCAGTTTGAGTCACGGATGGTGCAAGAATTCACACCTTGGACATTGTTTCATCTCGGTGTCTTAGTGCTTCATTAAGGATGTTTATATTTGGATAGTTTGCAGTGTTCCAAATGAAAGACAGAACCCACATGTGCAATCCAGACAAAAGAGATTTAATGGTAATTTTAAAACACTGAGGCTATTAATAATGAGCAAACCACGTTACTCTTCTCTCCTTGTTTTGAAGTCTGCCCTGGAGACATGCATGTATTTTCTTTAAAATGACTGAGACACTACCTAAAACAACTTGTCTCCAAATTATGAAATATATGCAAGTAGTCCCCAGTTTTCAAAGATGGTCTGTCTTTAAATTCCCTTGTGTAGGGAGCTATATATTCTTGTTCACTGGAGATGTTCTGGGGTATTATTAATAGAGCCCTGTTTTACTCTCAAAAGCATTGTTTAGAAGATAAATTATTTGGAACCCTATTTATTAAGTCTCTCTAGTTATCAACCCAGAACACAATCGCTCATAGATCAAGAAATATATATATATATATTTTTTTTTTTTTTTTTGAGACTGGGTCTCGCTTTGTAGTTCAGGCTAGCTCTGAGCTCACTATGTAGCCTAGGCAAACTTCAAACTCGGCAATCCTCCTGTCTCTGCCTCCCGAGTGCTGGGATTACAGGCGTGAGCCACCACGCCCGGCACCATGGTATGTGGTACTGATTGCTGGTGGGCATTGAGTCTGCACGCCCAGCATTATATGTGGTTACCAGGGATCGAACTCAGGACCTTGCGCTTGCGAGGCAGGCGCCAGAACCACTGAGCTAACCCTCCGGTCCAAGAAATATAATTTTTTTAAATCATTTAAAAATTAATTTCTCACCACAAAAATAAAAAGACAGAGATTGAAAAGGCATTTCTCCATGAATCTCCATCATCCTCTTGGACCTGCAACACAGTGTCTGCCAACTGACAGATACCGTATTTAATGCTCCTTCCAGCTCCACATCGCCAATGGTTACCTATGGGAGAGTTAACGATGGATCTAGGGTGCAGGATGGTGTGGGCTGGAGGGGGACCATCACAGGAGAAGGTGGGGACTGGGGAAACTTAAAGATATTCCAGCCACAGTGATCTCCAAAGCTACTCCGGTCCTAGTCAGCAACAACCCAACCCCATCCACAGGGCTCCATTTGCTTACCCACTTCACTGCAGAGAGCATTATAATACGGCAGAAAGAACTCAGCTTCTGCCGGTTCCACGCTTAGGGTACTTAGACTGTTTAGATGCTCTGTGCCTTAGTTTCCTCATTATCCATTAAGATTCATTTCTCTTCATAAATTTTTAGGGTTACTTCAGGATCAAATGAAATACATACCTGTGACATCCAATAACTCCGAGTTCTGAACATTCAAGTTTCAAAGTTTCACAGGTGCACTGTGTAAGATTTTCAGATATACCATATAAGACTCATTTTGTTGTGGATTAGGAATGAGTCTGACTTATGAATGTTCTCCCAGAACAGAGTTCATTCGTAAGTCAGGGACTTGCTCTATTTCTCAGTATTGCACACCGTTGGCACTTAATAAATGTCAGGCCTATCATCAGAAACATTTTTCTGGAAACTCTCCCTTTCCAATTTTAATCAAAGAATTCTGTACTTTCTGCTCCACAAAGAACAGACCCCACTCATATAACTTTTTCTACTCCCCCCTTCCTTAAGGAAATTGTAGTAGAATTTTTAAATCATAAAATCCTCTCCTTGCCTTACATGCAAGCTAAGAGCTATCCTGGTGGGCATGGGTTTTATTTTACATATGTGAGAGCTACAGAATGGACAGTCACAAAGTAGAGTTAAGTTTCACCACCATCCCAACCCAGGGTATAGAGAGGCAGCAGGTGGCAAACAGCCTACAAGTAAAACGTCAGAGGCACCCAAGCATATGTACAGACCCTTTCTGCTCCATGACAGCCACCATCTCCTCGTACACGTGAATGCCACTATTTGGGAGGAAGGGCATAAGCAGCCTTACGAGTGCCTTTCAGAGCTAAAGTTGAAGCATGATGTTGACCCCAACAAGCAGTATGAGCCTTTCCCCATAGCAGGTGTCTGTCCTACTGGGAGATGAACAGAAGACTGGCTGCTAGTATCCTTGGGACACTTTTGCTGGACGGTAATGAATAAGAAGGGCTGCAGACAAGCCCGCGCCCCAAGAGCACTGAGAAGTGACCCCTTTGGGATTAGCCAAGTATCACCTACCTTCTGGACACTGAGGCTCACCAACTTTGCATGAAGATATGTAACTAGACAAGGATGTTGTTTAGAAAAAATTTTTATTGAAAGTTTACCTTATCAACCAAAGTAAATACCACAGAGCAATCAAATAAAGAATGTAATAATAGTATTTATTTTTTTCTAGAATCTGTATTAGAAGCTCCCTACACTAGAGGGGGGGAGGGAGGGAGAGAGAGAGAGAGAGAGAGAGAGAGAGAGAGAGAGAGAGAGAGACTCTTATTATGTGAGAGTCTGGATAGGTATCTAAGATGAAGGAAACACCAGAATCAGTCATCTCTGAGAGATGTAAAGAGAACTGCTCTTCAAGAAACATCATTGATGTATTTGCATATAAGAGAAAAGAAGAGCCATCCAGTTGGTACACTATGCAGAAGAAACATTCCAGTAAGGGGAGCCCTTGGCTTAGGGGAAGCACTGGAGAGACTTGGGACAGCAGACCTTTCGCCATGGATACTAACTCTCCCCGCAACAATTTCTGATAGGTGCTTTTTTGCAAGTAGATTTATGCCACTAAATTTATCAATATTTCATAGCAGAGCCAGGCGTGGTGGCTCATGCCTGTAATCCCAGCACTTGGGAGGCAGAGGCAGGAGGATTGATGTGTTCGAGGCTTGCCTGAGCTATAGAGTAAGCAAGACCCTGTCTCAAAAAAAAATGGATGCAAATATGATCAATACAGTTACAGAAATGCTTAAAAGAATTTTATAGCAGAAAGACAGAATTAGCTAGAAAAGCTAATAATAGTTATTTAGACATAAAAGTCATAGAGCCACATACGACATAAAAAGATATCTAATGTGTACTTTTTCAAAAACAACTTCCCTGATGTGCTATTTTAATACCACAAGTATACATCTGAATTACTCAATGAGCATCATAATCTAGGATTAGAGCTTTGCCATCATCCCAGTGGGAACCATGGTGTCCTTCCATAGTTAGTTCTGTTTCCCATTCCCAACCCTAGGGAACCAGTAAGCAATGTTTAGTCCGTACCGATTTGATTTTTTTGAACATTTTATACCAAAAGAGAATGCAAAGTACAACATGTGGTCTTTGTGCCTGGCTTCTTTCACTTATATTTTCTGAAGCATGAGCACACTGTTGCGTGTTTCAGAATCCATTCCATTTTGTTGCTGAATAGTTCTTTATTGTATGGATACACCACATTTTGTTTATCCATTCCCTAGCTGATAAGACATTTGTGCTGTTTCTATTTTGTGCTATTATGAATAATGCCACTACTATTCATAACAGTGCACACATGCAAGTCTTTGTGCTGACATAGCCCTACGAACTTCTATGAGAGGGAGGAAACAGCACTCATTCTAAAAGCAGCACATTTTATCATCTTGGCGATCAGAATATGCCTTATAGTTGATGGTTTATGCGTCAGTCATAGTCCCTAAAGGAAATAAAATAGGCTTTACAAAAGAAGTTTAAGGAGAGGTCCAGATGAAAGACAGTCTGTAATATAATAAGAGTTCTACCTTGGAGCACATTCAGCACAAGCTGCCCCTCAGGGACAAAGGTGTGAGACAAAATCCTCCGTTATCATTTTTCTCCTTCCCTCCTTGTCTTGCACAGGTTTCCCGCTGGCCAGACCCAACTGGAAGGCAGAAGACAAGACACTACTGACAGCGTCTTCTGCGGAAGACAGTGGGGTGAGAGCAGACATAGCAGGGCAATCTGAATGTATACCTGACACAATGTCAAAGCTAAGTGGCAGTTTCTTCTTTCTTAGTGATGCACAAAAACAATGGGGTATCTTCATTTGAGAAGTTCAGAATTGATGAAGAACAGTGATTGTTTGGTAGAAGTCAGTAATATATAATCACGTATACATGAACTAAAATCTGAGCATATATTTCATCTGCAAGAGGGAAGGTTAAAAAGAAGTTTACTTCTCTGCAGTAAAGTTTTCTGTAATGTGAAAATTTTCAAGTGTAAACACATCACCAAGAAAAGACCTGAAGATTCATGGTTTTTATATATCAAGCTTCATTCTTTCACAATAAGCTTCCTTTCACTCTAACTCCCCTTTGTCTTTCCATCCCACTTCCCACTTTCCTGACAGGAAGCCTGATCTTCTGCCTTACATTTAGAAAGTGTTTTAATATGTAGATGTTGACTACAGAAAAGATACAGCGAACAATTCAATTAATCAGTGAAAGTTCCTACCTGCCCTCCTAGTCAACATACATGGAAATTAAAGACCACAGAAAAATACCAGTAAATGAAGAGACAAAGAAATGGAAAGACAATATTGCTAAAGCAAATGGAAAAAAATTTAGCTAAAGAAACTTAGTAAACAGTTAAGTTTTATGTTATTATTGTCACTTTTCTCTTTTTCCTTTAAACTGTGCCTGTGTATATTTACATTTGGGTCCCCAAAAGAGCTACAATGTGTCTGATGATTTCAAAGAAGTTCTTAGGGTTCAAATTCTGCAAAGAAACACTAAGCCAAGAAAACTATAAAAAACAGATCTGATTGTCTTAAAAATTCTATTTTCCATAGAATTTTTCTGAATCTCTCCATCCACCTTCTTTATCCACACTGTTCACTTATTAGCATATAGTCTTGTTTAAAATATTGCACAAAGTTAGG
This sequence comes from Thryonomys swinderianus, assembly GCA_004025085.1. Taxonomy (NCBI): domain Eukaryota; kingdom Metazoa; phylum Chordata; class Mammalia; order Rodentia; family Thryonomyidae; genus Thryonomys; species Thryonomys swinderianus. Next base: position 6,675 of record PVIC010002549.1, read on the forward strand.
AAGGGCATTTTTTGAAGTTCCATGAGATAAATTTATTAAAATACTCTAAAAAAACACAAAAGGTTAACACTTCCATTGTCTAATTATTTTAAGCAACATTATGTATCTAAGAATCTTTCTGTGGACCAAAACGAACAAAAAAATATTTCATAACCTCATGTATATGAGAAAATGCATTCCAAGTTTTGAACAACCAATTAACAAAGCAAACACAGGAACCCAACCCATTTATATGAAGAACTGCCTGGACTGATTTCAACCCATAAAGTCACCAATACTTCAGTCAGAACTGTTAGCAAAATTGCCTATTTATCTGTAGTATTCCACCCATTCATTTGTCCATGTATGCTTGTATACCTGCATTCGGCAAATATTTACCAAGCTCCTACTTCAACACCACATTAGCTAGAAGTGAGATGATAGGACAGTATAGTAAGATACTGTCCTGCCTATAGGAAATCTCTTAGTGAAGCAAACAAACAGTTCTAATGCATTGTGAAGAAACAGGAGAAGGATAAATATAAAAGGAAGAAATTCTCAGAAGAGTGATCAGACCCTCTGAAAGAAAACAGCTCAGTGTGGTCAGGAAACTCCAAGCAGATCAGTATTCTGGAGCATGCAGGGCAGAACATGAACTGACAAGGTATGATACTAGTGCTCTCATCACAAAGGAACCAATGGGCTATCCTGAGTAAGACAGGCTTATTCTTTCAGACCCTGCTTGACAACCTGTGATGGATTTAAGCATTCACAGGGAGTGTTCAGATTTCTGTTTTGGCTAGCTCATTCCAATAAGCAGGTAAACCTTGGATCAGCAACCTCTGGCCTCCAGGACTTTTATTTGATCTATGAGCTGAGAATGGTCTTTGCATTGCAAAGAAGATTCATCATTTTGTGACACAGAAAAGTTGTATGCAATTCAAATTTTGGCATCCACAGCTCTTTTTCAAATTCTTTAAGTAATATAGTAATTGTACATATTCCCAGAAGACAAGTATATTTTGGTCCATGCGCACGGTATGTAATGGTCATAGAGTTTTGTGGGACAAGAGGCTACACTCACTTGTTTACATAATCTCAATGGCTACAGCACCAAAGGCAGAGTTCAGCAGTGACCATGTGTCCCTCAAAATACATAGCATTTAGTATCTAGCTCATTATAGAAATTGCTTGGCATGCACAGAAGATGGATAAAAGAAGGAATAGCAGGAAGATGGTTTCTGCAATATTACATACCAACTGAAAAATGACATGAGGGTGAACTAGTATGTAATAAAGAGGGAATTCCGCCTGTGCTAGAGAACCCAGGAGTGAAGCTGGTGGAAGGAGATGCCCTTGAAGTCATTCATTTATATAGCGATGTCCTGGAGGCAAATGGACAGACAAGCTAGAAATGCAGGCTGCAGTAAGGCCCCATCCATTGCACTGCTGCACACAATACACTAAAGATCCATAAATCACTTTCCATGTGCCATATATGCACTTTATATTTTTACCTGATTAACAGACATTTTGACCAATCATACTTACCAGTCATGATTGATAAATACAATCCCTCTGTACTTATCAGCCAGATGTTCCATTCTGACAGAAACTACAAGATCTTCATCCAACAATGTTTTGTACGATGGTGTAACTACTGACATTTATTACGTTTTCGCCTTACAATTTTAACAACAAAAGACAGAAAGATAAAAACATTAAAGTAGTGATATTAGTAAGAAGCATAAGCTTCAGAGAAGTCATAAATTACTAAAATGTCAGGTAAGGTAGTTACTGGTTTTAAATTGACAAAAGCAAGCTCTATGATGACGAAAAAGCACTAAATTCAAGAAAACTGATTTCCTATTCTAGAAATACCTTTAGGTTAAAGATACTCTCTAAAAGAACAAGTATAATTAAACATTCTATAACAAATTTTCCACACATTTCAATGTTTGACTTCTGTACATGTAACCATTTGATATGTTTTCAGGAATTCATTATGTCTGAGACTGTGTGAATCTCTGAGCAGAAGGTGAGAATACATAAAACATGAAAGTAACCAATGAAAACAAGAAGTATAAGGAGAAAAGATTGCTTTCTGGGGAAACAAGTGCTAATTCATAAGAACAATAAGGAATTCACAAAGGAAACTAATGTATGAAAGCCCAGAAAGGCTCTTAAGAGCCAGTATGGTCAGAAACACCAAGACAGAAGATAAATGATACCAAAAAATGGAATTTCAAGAAGTAAAAGGCCATGATCATTTCAAAGATGGCTGCCACTGCTGCTCCCCAAGACAACCCCCTCTTCATTAACTCCAACTTGCCTCTTTCCCCACTCTCAGTTACTTGATCTGAATTTTCTAATCTCATTCGCCTAAAGAAGGTGTAAAGCTCTAAAGATGGGCCCATGACTGGCATTAACCAATCTCTGAGCTCATACTTTGCACAGTGTAATAGAGATTGGTTCAAGCACAGACAAAAACATGAGCGGAGTCAACAGAATATGAGGAGATGGGGCCGGAGATTTAGCTCAGTGGTTCCGGCACCTGCCTTGAAAATGCAAGGTCCTGAGTTCGATCCCCGGTAACCACATACAATGCCAGGCAGGGTGACTCACGCCCACCAGCAATCAATACCACATACCACAGTGCCGGGCGTGGTGGCTCATGCCTGTCATCCCAGCACTACGGAGGCAGAGACAGGAGGATTGCTGAGTTTGAGGTTTGCCTGGGCTACATAGTGAGTTCAGGGCCAGCCTGAACTACAAAGCGAGACCCTGCCTCAAAAAAACAAAAAGAATATGAGGAGACAGCTGTTGGGGGATTCTGAGAAATAGATTTGTTCTCCCTTCCCTGCAAGGCTTAAGGTGAAGAAGTAGTACATGGAGCTTAAAGACAGACTCATTGCTGCAAGAGGTGAGTATGTTCAGCTGTAGATGGAGGGGCTGAAAGGTGGGTGACACAAAGCAGCCTAAGGGTGAAGCCCACAAATAGGCACAAAGAGAATAACAGTGTTCTGTGAATCGTTTCAGGAAGCGAACCCAACCCTCATTACTTCAGGATTGTCACGGGCTAAGAATGTTCCATTATTATTAAGCTGGTTTGACTTGGTTCACCAAGGCAACACAAAGAATTCCAGCTGAGATAGGGTCAGTAATAATCATGAGCAAAGAAGTTTCAATGGATTGGGAGACCCATGAAATGTGGATGGTTTCCTTTTAAGGTACAGAAATGAAAGAGAAAAGCTGAGGCAGCACTCAAAGTAGGATCAAGTATGGGATAAGGATAGTTTAAATTCGGTTTACTATAGCTGTTTGCTTGTTTACTTGCTTGTTTCTGTCAAGATACAAGATAGCTGAACCAGATTTGCTATCTGCCAGAAGTATCTGAAAGAGAGGAAAGTTGAAGGTCAGGCAAAGTAAGTAGGTAACTTGTGTAAAATCCTTCCATTTTGAAGTTATAGAAAGAAAGCCTATATGGTTCCCTGTCATTGGACCTAAGGAAATCTATTACAAGACTGCAAAAAACAATCTGAAAAGCAATCAAAGGCATGTATAAATGAGTTTTTAAAATATTTTTAATAAAGACTTTTTTTTTAATATTAGTGTTTTGTACTGCAAAGAAGCAAGCTCAAGGAAGCTATAATGAGGGCTTTCCCCAAAAAAAGGGGAAAGGACTGCTTCTCAGAGTAACTTATTCCTTAAATTCTAATATAGAGAGACTGGTTGGTATATTCTAATCTTGATTTATTTTCTACAAATAAAATTACTATTCCCAACATAAAGTTGTAATAACATAAAACACAGGATGTCTGCCAACAGAAAATGTAGGCATACCTTCATGAAATGCTTAGAAAAATTCCAGCCAGCATATGTGCAGTGAACTTTCAAGGAAACCACCTTGTTTCCTGACCTCTGAGGTCAATGAGATGAGCGAATCCTTTACAGTCTCTCCCACAGCATGTCTTTGGGTCGAAGGAACCAAGCACCTCGGACCTTAAATTCTCAGGTCTAATGAGAAGTTTCAACTATCCATAAATGAAATGATCTACCTATGAAAAATGCAGAATTGTTGTAACTGCCTGAATGAAGATCTTTAATAGATATGAACTCTGGGTCAATTTACACTACCACTGAACTGCTTAACTGTCTACTGAAATATGACCTGTAAAATCTTGGAACAATTGAGAGATTAACATAGTTTTCACGTTGTAATGTAGATACTTGGCACATTGTGCTCTGAGGAGGGGGAGAGGCTCAAATCCATGATACTAGCAAACAACTGAATAAACATCCTTATTTGGCTATTCATCCCCACTGAAACCAATCCATTTTTTTGTGAAGCCAAACAGATTGAAAGTCTACAAAGGCAACTTGCCCTTTTAAAATTACAAAATTGCTAGATCAGAGACCCCTGGAAAGACACTGCTTTTATTTCCACCTCCAGGTCACACTTCCTGAATTATAAATACATACAGAGCATAACCCATAACCTCTTCCTGAAACCTCATTCAGCGGTATGTTCTAACCCCAAATGCACTCCTCACACGGACAAGCCTCTTGCTGAAGCTGCCCCCACTCTGACCCCCCCACCGCAAGGAGAGGACGTGGACTCTGTTGGCCCTACCTAAACTCAGACGTACATGCAAAATATTCCTCAATGACCAACCCAGGAAAAGGAACACTCTTACTTTAGCAATCTTCATTCTGCCAAAAAATACAGAATCATCCATAATTTGTGTCCCTCAATTAGAGGCAAAAGAATCATTTGCCAGGTTGAAATGTGTATTTTTTCATTAAGCTTTCATCTCAAATTTATGCTTATGGAGTCATTTAGAGACAAGTTACAAATCTAAAAAGATTCATGATTAATTACGTTTACAGTTAATAACCGTAGCTAATAATAGCTTTCTAGTAGACACTATACATGTAACAAAATCTTCCAGATAATAATGCATTTAAATATCACAGCAATGCTATGATATAAGCATTATCTTTCTCACTGTGTCTGCATGGAGATGAGGAAACAGCATCAGAGGAGATGAACAGGTGCCCTGGGGTCGCACAGCTAGTAAGGACCAAAGGGGAAATTCAGAGCAGGCAGTTTGTCCTGAGGCCCACACTCTCACCCATTCCACCAGACTGCTTCTGAGGAGGGTCTCAGACAAGCTCAGTGATTTTTAAAGATCACTTCTAGGTCACTGTTCTCTGCCTCTAACTTTGCCTGGCTAAAGTACTTCTACTTTAACAACCATGGGAATACTGTATGTCCCTCAAGCAAAGCTGGGGGCAGTGACAGGGTGCTTAAAACAGCACAGTGCGTGTATGTGACTCAGCAACCATCCTGCACACCGACAAGAAAGTTACTTCTGTTCTAACATCGTGTCGACCTCCTTGCCTGCCAAGAACAGGCCTAACTATGCCTATAGTTTTCATTTTGGTTCAGTGCCTTGGGAGAAGAGTTTTTATTTGTCAAAGCAGATTTTCAGCACATGTAAGTAATCTAAAAAACTAGCTGATTTGTAAACTACGACTGCTTTATATGACTGTAAGTACGCATTCCCTTGAGTTAAATGGCAAGAAGGGAGCTGACAATGAAGGGTGTCAGGCATGGGCAATGGAGAGGATTTGTAGTTTAAATCTTGAGATAGCAAGGGCCGTGGATGAGTTCCGGACTCCACTAGGCACATCTCTCCACAGCGCAGTCTGACGTCAGTGGAGAGAGACTGAACAAAGACCACGGCCCTAAGCAACATCCAGAGAGTAGTCTTAAGAATATAAAGTCATACTATGTTGCTCAACGCAGTGTAGCCTGAGTGTTTGGAAACAAGTGTGCTATTCTGCTCATGCTGGACTGGGCAAGATTGGAAGATGCTGTTTCTTCTCAGGGCCCTTTTGTCAGAGGCATTATGCAATTGGACCATGTCCCCATGCTCTTTGTCAAGTGTGAATCAAATTTTCTGTCAGGGAATAGTATTTTCCACACTCATGTAGAGAATAATTTGAAAAACCCTGGTGGCTTGCCAGTTTTTAAAAATTCTGACTCCATGTGACAAGGAACATGTCAATTTTTGCCCAAAGCCCTGTGCTACTCTCCAAAGGCCAGGAGATGGAACTCAGTGGGTGGCTTCTTTGTGACACTGATGTCCATCACCCCGTGTGCCCTTCAGTGGGAGGTGGAGATAGGTCCATGGCTAGAAAGCCCTAAACTTCTGTGATATTCCTTCCCGTAACCCAGGCTGTCAGAAGGGAAGAGGCCTGAGTCCACAACTTCTCTGATGATACACTTTGTCAATGAAATGCTACTGAGCACACTTCTTGCAAATACACTTCCATTTTTATATAAACTGTGTACCCATGCCACTACACAGACCATTTTCCAGACACTCCACTAGTGACAAGTCTGTGTTATTCTCATTGCATCTGCCATCCGTTTTTGTCCTTATAAATCACTTTCATTTCATTTCACTTTCTCCAGTGTTAATCATAATTTTTGTCAAAAAGATGCATAGTAACGGGGCTCTCATTTTATATTCCTCTAGGCCAGGGCTTCTTAATCTCTGTACTATGAACACTTGGGCTGGATAATTCTTTGTGGTGGGAGCTGTTCTGTGCGTGTCAGGATGTTTAGCAGCACCTCGAACTTTATCCACCAAAATCCAGTAGCATCCTCAAGTTATGACACTCAAAATGTTCCCAGACATTGACAAAATCACCTCCAGTTGAAACTACCGCTCTAGGCCAGGGTAGCAAAGAAGTCTGTGTACAGGCTTAGAGAAGACGAAACATCACATTACCTAACACATGTTTTTGTCAGTATCGGTTCATGGGCTGGCAACAAAAGAAGGTGTATACTTGGTGGAACGTAGGGGATGATGTTTTGTCTAGCTTAGTATCTCCATCGCTAGTCTAATACCTGGCACATGGCAAGTACTCTGTAAGAATTTGGTGAATGAAGGAAGCCTTCTTCAGAACAATACATACCTTAGTTAACTCAAGCCATAATAAATCAGCTTAAGTCCAGTAATAGAAGCTTCATAGTCCTTCTTGAGAAAACAACAGAAAGTTCCTATTATGATAGCTTTGTAATACATAAAGGATTTGTGATGTGGTTAATCATTCCATCTTTGAACAACCCAACCAGAAAGTAACCATCAGTTTATCGTGCCTCTTGTTATCAGTGAGGTTCGGCATCCAATTGCCTTTCCTATTTTGTGGCGGCCTTAGTTTATCTTAACATCCTCCTGTAATATCTGGGAAAGCATTTGAATTGCCAATCTGAAAACAGGCCTGTGCAACATGCTTTGAATTAGAATAGAATTTCAAATTTGGCCTGCTTAAATTCATAGCCAGTAAGCTATTTATGACTGCTAAGCACGGCTTTTTTTTTTTTTTTTTAACAAACTTCAGTGAGTTGCCCTTGGACTTTTTCGTGAAGGAATTTTACAGTCCAGAAAATTTAAGTCTTTGGTTTAAAACAAGGAAAACTATCTGAGAAATGACAGAGCTTCAGTTCACAAAAAGAAATACGTTTATCTCACTACTTCATCAGAGGAGAGCCGCCCCAGCTCCATAATCTGATGCAGCTTCACTTGCATAGGTCAAGGGCCTCGTGGTCTCACGAAGGAGCACTGTCCCCCACTTGGAGTATCTCCCATGTTCCCTCTTCCAGGGTAAATCCCACACACCTAGGAAGCCTTCTCTGACCCTTCAAAGCTCCCATAGGCAGCCCTTTGCTCAGAGCTGTTACCACATTTATAAATTTAAGAAAACTGTCTTGTAGGATTTGCCTACAATTTGCTGTGTATGCAACAAGCCTCCCTAATTACCCCGGGTTTCTGGACCATTTATGTCACCCAAGTTCTACCTGCATTACCTGTCCACACAGCAAATACTCAATAAAAATTTGTTCCATGGACTATTCCAGATTATGCTAATTGTACAGATCCATTCCTTGTTCTTTATGTAAATTTCTTTGGATTTTGTGAGGTTTATATAAGCTCAAGGTCCACATGGCTCTATTCTAACAAGACTTGCAGGGTGGAATTCTTGTTAGGGTGGATATAGACAGTGTGTTCTTCAAGAGGCTCCTAGAAGTATCCCTGAGGGGTCTTAAGTCCACTCACAGTACAGAAAGAGACCCCCAGGCTTAGAACCAGTCATCCATAGTGTACACAATTAACTGTCAGCACACCATCCGGTAATGATATAAAAGAGAACATACACAGAGTTTCGTTAAACCTACCCCTTAAAAACAAGGGCTAATCTACATAAATTGGAAATTGGAAATTGTGTAGCAACTTTGGAAAACAGTGGGCCATCTCTTAAACAGTTAAACATAAATCCATCCAGAAATTTAATCAGGAGAAATGAAAGCATTTATCTGCTGGAAAATTTTTATGCAAATGTTCATAATTGCATTATTCATAATAGCCAACAACACAGAAATATCCCAGATGTCTACCAACTGATGAGTGGATAAGTAGAATGTGGTACACCAAAACAATGGATTATTATTTGGCAATAAAAAGAATGAGATATTAATGTACACTACAAAATGGAGGAACCCTGAGGAAAATCTAAGTGAAAGAACCCAAACACAAAAGATCACATATTATATGACTCTATGTGTATAAAATGTCTAGAAAAGGCAAATCCCTAGAAAGTAGATTAGTGGTTCCCGAGAATTAAATGCTCATACGGAATCTTATTGGGCAATAAACATGTTCTAAAAGTACATTACAGTAATGGTTGCACAATTTAGTAAATTTACCAAAAGTCTTTAGATTGTACACTTCAGTGGGTGGACAATAATGCACATTACAACCTTAACATCGAAATTTGCAGTATAACAATAAATAAGGGTCACTGGTATTCTTTCTTCAGCTCTGCCCTTCACCCTCATTTGAGTTTTCAGGGTTTTTCCATTAGCCCACAGTGATGCTGACAATGTACTGTAGAACCATACTTGTGACTGACTAGACCTTAGAAATGGGGACGGATCGTGGAATACATTCTTCACCAAGAAAATATTCACTGACCTCTCTCCATATGCCAGGCACTATGCTAGATATTGAAGGTAATAGTCTTTTAAGCTTTTATCCTAAGTGGTACAAGGAGGCAATGAAGTACTCTAAGCAAGTTTGGGGTTTGCTGGAGATGAATAAGGGGAGTCAAAACCTGAAGCAGGAGCACCCATTAGGAGATTGTCAAAAGAAAATTGGTCCTGAGTAGAGGCAGAGCTTCTATGAGACAAAACAGAATAAAGACCTGCCCCTATGAGAAGTGACTTGTCCCCTCATGCCATCTAACCATTCTCATTTAAATCGGCAGCTGAGCAGACTCCTTGTTACGTACACAGCAGTACTTCAGTTCATCCACTTAATTCTTTCTATGATCTGGATGCAAATCAGGACGGACAAGAACTGAATCAAATTCAATGGTTAGGTTCAATGATGGCCTGATGGGGAAATTTGATTAGGTTCTCACTTAGTTTGTCACCAGAATCATGGAAAGAATCAAGTATACAGACCAGAGTAGCTCTAATAGCTCTAAAATGCTCCCCCCCAAGTTTCATGTGCTCAGAGGTGAGTTTCAGCAGGTGATTGCATCATGAGGTCTCTTACTGTCATCAGTGGCTTCTGCCATGGGTGAGATCATAATTTGATGGCATTATTAGGAGGTGATGGAAACAGAGGGTGGGACCCAGTTGACAGGACTGATTCCTGAAAGTGTGACCTTGGGGACTACAATGGGTCCCCAGCCCTTCTCTGGCTCTTTCTCTCTCTCTTTCTGCTCCTTGACCACTATAAAATAAGCAGCTTTATGCCTCAAGACCTTTCCACCATAATGACTCTGCCTTGCCACAGGCCTAAAAACAATGGAACTAACTTGGATTCAAGTGTGAACCAAAGAAACCTTTCCTTCTTCAAGTAGTTTATGTCAGTTATTCTTTCACAGTAACAGAAAACACACATTGCTTTTCTCTTCCAGCTATTTCCTCTGACTTAGAAACTACTTCCTTTGTCCTCTTCAGCCTAACTAATCCTATGTATTTTTTTGCCTCACTTTAAAGAAGTCCTTCAGAAAGCCATTCCTGCTAATCCAGCCACATCCAAATCAGAACTAGTCACCTCTGCTATATGCACCCTTTGAAATGTACTTATTCTTTACACAGCACCTATTATATTCTTCTACCATGAAAGTTCCCATTCTGCCATTCATGAATCTGTTTTTATCATTAAACAAACTCTACCCCATAGAACTTTCTACAATGTTGGATATGTTCTATATTTGTACTGTCTAGTATGGTAATCACTAGCTAAATGTAAGAATTTGAAATATGGCTGACATGACTAAGGAAATGAATTTTAATTTGATTTTAATTGACCTTACATCTAAATTTCCACAGTTACATACAGCTAGTGACTATTATATTGGAGAGTCCAACAACAGACACTATAAACCTGAGTACTTTATCTTCTTCATACTAAAATCTTAGCATGTAGAAGACTATAAAGCAAATTATAAGAACTTGGTAAACATTTATTACTAAATAAATAATATACAGTCCCAACATTTTTATTGTTTAATTAATTCAACAAACACAATGTACCCAGGATTGATCTTGATATTAAAAATCTTGCATTTTTAGAGCTTATGCTTCAACAATGGAAGGCAGAAAATAAACAAGCAAAAATAATTTTTAAAATAACAAAAAAATTTCAGATTGAGAAGTTTATTTAAGGAAGAAATAAAGGAAAGAACGGAGATCATAGTGGAGGAGTTAGTGTGGTATCAGTGACACTTCAAATCACCAGTGGCATTTGCCAGAGCTTCTGCTATTCCGGCATAGGTTGTATTCTAGTATATATCAAACAAAACTCATGATGAAAGTTAGTGGGAAAAACTTTAACAGAAAAGCAGATAACTGCTCAGAAATAAATTCTGCTCTCTGATTATCTTGTCATAAAAGCTTTCAAGTATGCATTTTTGTCAAAAAGATGAAGCAGCAAAACTGACCCATATTCTATCTCAAAGCTATTAATGTGTCAAATGGTGAACCCCAGCAGACAAAATTTTGAAAACTTTGGGGAAATCATCTTCTAAATTACTTAGTGTCACAACATGTGTCAGAACCAACGGCCAATCAAATTCTCCACCTAAAACATGTGTCTTCTGTTGTGCAATTAAATTCAATTCACATTTACTGAGTATCACCCTAAGTGCCAGGGCCGTGCAGAGCCCAGGATAGAAACCCACTAAAGCCTGCCTTCCGTGAGCTCCCGCACTAGACACAAAGAAGCCTCACATAAAATTCCCAAGACAACTTGGGGAGAGTTATGTGTCACTTTCTCTCTGTTCATGAAATCTCCAAGGGTGTTGTATTCTTTCCTAAAACCAAAGTTATTTCATAATTTCACATCTTGAACAAAAGTAAAGTTTTCTTAGTTACTGTGGCTTCAATTACAATCAAGATTACAATCTGTGTAGATGGGAAATATGTCAGAATATAAAGTGTATTTTGTAGGCTGGAAAAAATGGTCATATAAAGCTAGTAGATGGGATAACTTATGTTAATCATTTGCTTAAGAAGAGATTCACCAACAGGCTTACCTGGACTTTAAAAGTGTTTGCCCACCTCATCTGATGTGAGGTTTCAGTGTCAGTAAACAGGACAATGTTCTGCACTTGAAAAGCCCTTTATATCCATGAGGAGTAAAAATAATGGCTTTGTCCTCACAGTATTAGTTGAACTGTATACAGGTTCCCAGAGAGCAGAGCAGAGCAATTGAGAAAACATAAGGATAAAAATTCTGAGATTACTTTTATCCTCTTCCTTGGAAGAGAGGATTCATATAAAAGCAAACAAATCTATTTGAAACTCTTCCAGCTTTACCTGGGAAAGTCTCCAATTAGAATTGATTTAAATTTCTATGGAGTGGTCACTGGTCGTTAGTCGCTGGTTGCCTGTGATGGGGGGTGTGTGTGTGTGTGTGTGTGTGTGTGTGTGTGTGTGTGTGTGTGTGTGTGTGTGTGTATACGTGCATGTATCTGTGTATATGCTCACATGTATCTATGGGTACATGTACATACAGATAATAATGTTCTATATACACTCACTTCCAGAAGTTGGAGAGGGAGCTCACTTCTTTTGTTGATGATGGCAAGTTCTATGGAGGTGCAACATGGCCTAACATTTATGGTGAAAAAAATATCTGTTTGGCCTTATACAACTCTATTAAGAAAAGATTCCTGGATTGTTTAATGCTCTGGTTTCATTTTCCAAGCATTAAATTCCCTGGAGCTTCACAATAATCCATTGCCTGGGTCTACGCCACGGAATCATCTATGATTCAATGTCAATGCAATGAATGTTCCCATCATCCACTTCTATTTCCAATACCTACTGAAAACTCTGGACTCTGAAAACATGTCTACATAATTTAACCACTTCAAAGTATCTTCATAACATTGTGTTACTACAAAGTCATGTTCCAGCTTTCAATATTTGTCTTCTTCAACAGTATGACAATATTCGGTTGGTATTTGCCTGTCTTTAAAAGAAAGGCAAACTCAGTTGTTTTCAAAATGCTTTTCAGAAATGGTTCAGCAATATAGGGATAGACATACAAGAATTTAAAAATCAAGTGGTTCTAATGAAATTCTTAATTGAAATCTAACTCTTTTGATGCTGGACTCTGTTGCTTGCTGCAGTGTTTCACTGCGGCCTTCCTAATGTTTGTGAAAATCATGTCCACATAAATTCAGTACATATGCTCCGAAAGGATTGCTTTTTAAAATGTCTTTGACTTTTCCTTCTATTTAAATAGAGAGATGCCAGGGCAGGTTTTTTTTTCCTTAGTTCTAAATTAATTCCATGCAATAAGAAAATATGGGTTAAATTGGCCAATCCACTGGACTTAGAGACCTGCAGCAGTGTTCTGAAGAAAAGGCTGAAGAGAGCCAAAGCTTGGCTGCCACAGATAAATTCACGGGGACGCACACCTGGGATCTCTTCTTTAGTTCTAGTCCTGTTTGCCAATGCTTTCCAATTCACTCACAGTCCAACGTAGCTTGGAACTCAAGTTTCAAAACTCCCCACATTCTCCTGGTGAGTTTATTCATATTATAGATACAGATCTGTAAATACTCATGCTCTAACTGACAAGTGGTGATGTGGGATAGGGGGTTGTCATGACAAAAAGAGATGAAGCAGATGAGACATGTCACATACGTCATATGAAAAACCAGAACTCTTCTTTTCCTAAATAGCAAGTTGGAATCAATGTGATTTGAACAACACCATGACAGAATGAAAACTTCAATACATTAATGAGTGAACATTCAAAGGGGAAGTGAGTCACATAAAGAGGCTCACAGCTACCAGGAGCTATGGTTCTGTGAAACACGAGAACGAAGCGAACAAAAGACAGGGTCACATTTCCAGAGTCAAACCCAGTTTATTTATGTGAGCTCCTCTTTGATCTCTCCCACTCCCACAGAGCAATCAAAGGGGTGTCAGAAATCTGAAGTGGACTGTTCATGCACTTGGGCAGTGAACATGAAATCCTAACACCAAACAAGACTTTACACCTCAAAATGTATGCAAGGAAGAATTCGGTGTGGATATAGACTCATTCACTGGGCTTCGACCCCAGACCTGGTTATAGGTCATTCATTAGCCATTAAAACACTATAGCATTGAAAATAAAAGCTCCCCTCCCCATGACAACTATCAATATGTAGTCTTTCACCTTAATAGGCAACTGACTCCTTCCAAACAGAGCAAAATTGGCAGAAATTTCTCGAGAACTTCAAGTACATGCACTTCTATAGGATAAATTATCCCTGGACAGTCCATCTGTCTGAAAGTATCACCTCCCTGTAAAGGAGCCCAAAAATGCACTTGGTTTAAGAGCAGGCTATCTGCAGCACCCACAGTCGCTTTTTTAGAAAATATGCCTTACCTACATATTTTATGTTTTATCCATATTGTCTTGCCAAATATATAGTTATTTATCCCTTATATACATTGTCTTGCCAAAAGCCAAGGAGACTTTAATTAATGGACATAGGCCCCAAGCCAGCATTCTACATCTATTGTCTATTGATAAGTAGGTCTTAAGAAAAGATACCTTTACATTTTCTGGTCATTTTGAATTGGTGTCTCAAATCACAAATTCGAACAAAATGAAAATAAGCAAAGGGCTTCCTCTGGAGTTAAACTGTGCAGCACAATGAAATCATATTTAATAAAATAACCAACAGACAGTAACAGTCCCTTTAAAATTAAAGCAAGATAAGAGCTGCAAACATATAAAACTTTGCCATGAGATAGAAAAGCTAAAGTGGATCTTACCTTCTCCTTCTGCCTCCACTAAGACTAACCCAATACTTGCTGTAAAAGAAATGGCATAATATGGCTAACACAGAACTCTTGAGTCCTGTGACCAAGAGATCCATCTACCCAGGTGCTCAAGTCAAAAGCCTGATGTTCTTAATTTGTCTCTTCCCTCCTACCTCATCTTATCAATCAGTAAGTCGGATAATACTTCTCAAATTTAGCCAAGTCCATCTGTTTCTTCCTACCCCTAATATAACCAGTATGGACTAAACAAGAGCTGCCCAATAGAGCATTTTACAACCATGACCATGTTCAATGTAACTGTATGATGTGGCAGAGACTAGTTACATGTTTCTATGGAGTCCTCAAATGTGGCTCATGCAATTGAGAGAAACTGTAACGTTATTACCTTTGAACTGAATTTAATTGGCTGTATGTAGCTAGTAGCTACCACACCAGACAGTCAAGTCTAAACCATTATATTTTTTCTCCCTCCTAGTCTCTCACAATACTTTGCTTCCACAACTCCATGCCCAACATACTAGCCAAATCAATCTTTTAAAAATGCCAATTGCAGTATAATGGCCCAACCACAACCCACCTTAAAAACCCTACTGGCCCTACTCCCAGCATGGCACACATAACTATCTGAAACAATCCATTCTGTTTATCTTTCTTCCTCCTACAATATGACCCCTGTGAGAGCCAAAACTAGTAATCACTTGTCTCTATTATCTCCAACACTGTCTGGCATACAAGTAGAAACTCACAAGTAAGTGCTCAATAAATAAATGAATGAATTTAAAACAAAAATCAATTAACTAACTAGTTGATTTGTCACAATTCTGTAATGGAGGTCAAGTAGAGTTTCTACTAATAAAGTCAATTACATAGATTCTGCACATGACATGCCAGTGAGTTGCTGTCAGACATCTTACATTGTCTGAGGTCTTTCTTACCACTGATATAATCTGACAGAGACTTAGCCATCAAGTACATAGGATACAAAAGCAAGATTTAGGTCTGGAAACTAACATAGCAACTTTGGAGTACCATGTCCTACCCTACAGCTTAGTAGATGACAAGTGCAAAAAAACAAATGTAACATGAATATCCCAAACCCCGGGCTCATTTACTGCATCTACTCTAAGTCATGCTCATTTTACTCCTTATGGAGTACAAATGTCACCAATGTTTTACATATGTCAACATACCCAGAGAGCTAAAAAGTACAATACCACCATTTCCTACACATGTCAAGATAGAAAAAGGGCAGAAATGCTCTACTAAGCTACTGAGCCCACTAACAAACATGAGCAAACTCAACACTCAAACTATTAGTCAAATATTTACATTTCAGTTACTTCTCACACATCCCTTGTGGACAGGGAGGAGGATAAAAATCACCAGTTACTAATTTGACCTTAATTAAACCAATCGGCATTGTAAGCATCTGACAATGAAATACATAAATGACCTGTTTTGTTTGTTTTGGTACCAAGGATGGAACCCAAGCAGGTGCAGCACCACTGAGCTAAATCCCTGGTCCCATACATTTTAAGCCCCCCATTAGCATGGCTAATATAATCAGTACACGCAGCAAGTCCAAGGTGGACAGAGCAAGGTGGAGGTCTGTGCAACACAAGTGCTGTGCCACAGAGGTGAGGAAACAGAAAATATGTACACCAACAACAGCAGGAATGTGTTTCTCATTGTGAGAAAAGAGAGATGCAAAAGGGAAAGGTAGGGCCGGAGAATTAGCTCAGTGGTTCCAGCGCCTGCCTCGCAAGCGCAAGGTCCTGAGTTCGATCCTGGTAACCACATACAATGCTGGGCGTGGTGACTCACGCCTGTAATCCCAGCACTCAGGAGGCAGAGACAGGAGGATTGCTGAGTTCAAGGCTTGCCTGGGCTACATAGTGAGCTCAGGGCCAGCCTGAACTACAAAGCAAGACCCTGTCTCAAAAAAAAAAAAAAAAAAAGGAAAGGGAAAAAATGAGAATAAACCTCGTGATGTTGGACTAGAACAGGAGATAAGGATGCAAATTCTTATTTTTTCAGCTTCTACAGATAGATAGGTACATAAAGATATAATTGTGCATGTATAATGTGTGATGTTCATTTCTAAATATTACTTAGATCTTCCTGCAGAGAGAGCAAAAAAAAAAATGATACTTCAGTAGCAATAAACAGCCTATTGCTCAGGTCTTGATTTCTAAATACCACTCACTGTCCACCAAAAGGAGCTATGCTCCTTTATAGAAACAGCTGATTCCATGACTTGGACAAGAAAGCAGAGGACAAGCACAGAACAGAATTACACAAAAACTGATACGGACATTTCTAATGGATCCAAGAGGCAACTTGAAAGGTTCCCACTGACCAAATGCAGGACATCGTGAGCATTGAAATATATACTGATAGCAGTGAAAACCAAAAAACATTAGATACTATATAAATAAAAATGATTTTTGTCAATTATGGAGTTAGAAAACAGTCACAGTAACTAAAGGCAGACAGTAAAGTTTAATGAGGAACAGGTTACTTTAAAAACTCAAAATAGCTTCAAGTCAAAAACTTATTACTCACTTACAAATTCATGGATATAAATATTAATTAACTCAATAGTGGAGAAACCTGGCACACGCTATCTTGACTAAGAAAGAGAAGTTCCTTGCCAGTACTGGACAAATCAACACCTCCTGACTTGATACACTATGAACACACATCCTACCTGAGATACTGCTCACCATGAGGCGGCATCAGCAAAATAAGCAGTACTCTTCAAAAATGTAAAGACAACACAGTTGCCAAAAAAAACCTTCAGAAACAGTTCCTGATTAAAGAATATTAAAGGGATGTGACTCTGAGTTGGATCCTAAAGCAGAACGAAAAGGATTTCATGTTTTCTTTTGTAGGAAATTTGCACTGAGGTATTTCAAAGTGGTAGGACAACACATCTACAACTTAGTCTTAGATGATCAGGAAAACTAAGTAGGTCAAAACTCAATATTTTGAAGAGCAAAGAAGGAGAATAACAAGACAAAATGAAGCAAAATGTTAAAACAGAGAATCTGGATTCAAGATATATGGGAATTCTTTGTATTATTTTTACACTTCTCCTGTACTTTTAAAGTTATTTTATAATAAAAGGATCATCAAAAATACATAGGTAACAAATGAAAACAGAAAAAAAATTACTTTTCATTTGGCATTTTCTGGGAATTCTTAAACATGTGCAAAACACATGTATGATACAAGGTCCATGAATTAGCAGGAAAATATTTTCCCCATCCTTTGTATATGAATAAGAATAGAAAGGTAAACTACCAAGGTAAAAATCATTAAATTTCGCCAGATTTGATTCAAGCATCTGAACTGATTTTCTCTTCTCACAACCCCGAACTACCAGTGCACAGGCTGGAAAACCTAATACTTGCCATCAGCTAACATGTGCTGTAAGAGAAAGGAAGAGAGTCGCTATGTGAAAATGCCACGGATAGGAATGGTTGAGGAAAGTACTGTGTGAATCTCCAATGAAAGGAAGAAGAGGCCCAGGCACGCGGTGACAGGCATTAGGAGTCTAAGAAAGCAGCATCTTCAGAACTTACACATAAGAGGATTCAGGGCGGAAACAGCTGAGAGCTCTCCATAGGGACCGTCACCCAAGCAAACTTCCCCCGTAGACAGCAGGTGGAGCTGACACCTGGAGCTGGGCCACAGCTTGTCTCCAGTTTGTGAGGAGAACCCAGGACAACAGGATCTCCACCTCCCATATGAACCAGTTCTGTTAGGACACAGGTGATCCATCTGTATAGCAAATCCAAGACATTTCCTATCCTTTATTAATTCCAGGCTCTACCCCATACACGGTTAAATCAAGTGTATCTGGACCCTTGGTCAGCTGCCTGTGGAAAGATCCAAAAAGAGAAAGAGGAAAAAGCTACTTTTGCTCTTGAGAAAATGGAGTTGGAGCACTGCCACAGGCACCGAAGGAACCTCCAGATGTCTCTGTTTTCCTCATTCGTGCTGCCAGTGCCAGTTCCAGGCAACTCTCTCCCGCCCTCCCTTTTTTCCACCCAGTCAGTGAGATGCTATGTGTGACATCCCTTTGCAAGCATTAAGCACCGTACAGACACAAGTCATTGTAGACTACAACTTCACCAGACACTGCAGCCAGTATACCTTCCTTCTTCTTCTCCTGAGCAATCCCCACACAAAATGCCACCTAGCTTCTTCCCACTACTCAGTTAAGGAAAAGACAACTTTTCTCTGCATCAGGTTTCTCATGACTCAGAGCTTCCAGAAAGCCCTGCGCTGACTCATCACAGGACCTGGAAAATGGATAGGCAGAAATGAGAGGCTTACAACAGGCCCACCATTTCCTCTTCTGTTTACTTGGCCGTTTCTTTTGTGAATCACTTGACACTCATTACCTACAACAAACATAAACAGACTCAGCCAAGAAAAATGTTTAACCCCTTAGTACTGGAGCTTGACAAAAAGGTCACAGAACACTGCTACTTTAAAAGAAATAAAAGCACCATCCGAATCAGATCTTAGCAGTACCAAGTCCAGGCGAATGTGTTATTCTTTAACTGTGAAGTAGCGATTTGAGTTTTAAAATGTAGTGTATGTTTTATATCTTAAAAACTGGATTAGCAAGTGCATATGTTTGAGATAAAAGACATCAAATTCATTTGGCTGTCAGTAAGATTAAAAAGAGGCAATGTTATATTTTTCAAGCCAAAGCGTTCATTCACAAGACTGAACTGAGCAGGAAGGGGAGCAATGGTTATGCTTCTGCTCTGTTTATCTCAGGTCCCTTCGGGTTTATTCCTTTCGGCTGATGCTTCTCAGGGAACTGCAAGAAGACACTGCGATAACCGCCCTCTTTCTTAGGTAGGCTGGGATCTTTCTACAAAGACAAAGTCCACTTTTTGAATATTTACATCTTCCCCACCTACATACACTTCAGAGTGGAACCTTTTTTGTACTGACGCAGTTGCTTTGAGATTATCTAGCTCTAACTGTTAATTTCACAAATTAGTAAACAGACAGCTGGAAGAAAGAATTCCGTATCTACACTGCCTCCTCTGCCTCTCCATCGCAGCACACCCCACACACAGCTCCACGCGGAAGGGAGGAGCTTCAGGCTTGTTTCCCACCGAGTCCCTTTGGGAAAGTTATTTAACCTGGTAAATGAGATGGATGCTGACCCCTCACGGTTGCTACTTCCGATATGTATTCAACAGTCCGTGACACGATCTCTAGGCTGAAAATCTACAAGTGTACTTTCTTCAGAGACACAGCCAAACACTTTACAAAGAGCTAAGTTCCTCTTGTTCCTCTCAAGTCCACCCCTTGACATTCTAGAAGATTCATTTTGATTTTTCTCTCACACTTGAACCCCTAGCTTATTCTGCATGTTGCTCTAAGTTCCTTCATGACGGGAGTTTACATTCCTCAGCTTCTAAACCACTATAGCAATCCCCCGAACTGCTACTCATATCAAAAAGTCATTAGCCATAAATGTGAGCAAACAATTCTGCTACAGATGCCAACTTACAATTCCTGTAGGCATCTACCCATATTTAAATATTCTATGTCTCAAAACTAATTGGCTTCTAAATTTGCTTAACTATTAATTTTTCAACATTTTGTCATCATGAGTGTTCAGGTTAATGTAATTATAAATGCTAGAGATTTTGCGTATGAAAAATTTCTTCTCTGTAAATTTCAGACTCAATTTGGCAGGCTTATAGGTAGCTCCTATTGTCAAAACAAACGATATGAGATAATGCCATCAAATTCAATACCTTATTACTTTGCAGCAAATAGTGAGAAGGGGCACAAACACAGTAAACTGTTAAACAATCGGAAACATGAACAGAGTGCCAAATGGTTTTGATACTGAGACCACGAAAGCTCTTAGATCACAAAGAACTGGCTAAGAGCAAAGTCTTTTCACCTGGATCCATAAATCCCACACGCAACCCTGAGCTTTAACGTAACTCCTGTACATCTCAGTTCTCTCACTTGTGAAACAAGAGACTAAGGTGATCTTGAATCATCTCTAATTCTACTGTACTTTTGAACATAATTATAACAAAATAAATAAAAGCTTATGAACAGTGAATTTTTCAATAATTTTTACCTAGCAATCAAAACAAGAACAACCAGCCTCAAAAGATGTAAAATGGTACCACTATGATGCCTTGTGAGAAGCTCTGTCCTCTTTACGAGGACTGCCTGGGAAAAACATGGACTGTGTCTCATCAGAGAATAGTTCTGTTTCACTGTTTAACCTTTTGGGTGCCATGATTCACATAGCTGATGTTTCCCTCCTTACACTGGCTGCAGGAAAACTCAGAGCCAATCTCTGACTCATCCCTGACAAATGGGACAGGGCCGCAGAGAGATGCATTCGGGATCCTAACTTCATCCATTAAGTAATGAAACCATCCCACTTTCCCTTCTCTCACTGCCTCACTTCTATATCATCTTCTGGCATCTTTTCTTTTCGACAGGGCCTCAGTTTGTAGTTACGGCTGGCCCCTAAGCTCACTGTGTACCACAGGCAAGCCTCAAACTTAGCAATCCTCCTGCCTCTGCCTCCTGAGTGCTATTTTTTCTATTTTTAAGAGCTTTTTTTAACCCTTTTTGAAACAAAGCTAATATTTCAAGCTATTTCATTTTCTGACATTAATATCAAACAGCAAAACCATGACTTACGTTTTCAACAGTGTCATGAGTATCCAAACACCCTTTAACATAATAATGCCAAGATTTAGATAAAAATTGTCACTTGAGTATCATTAGCATTACTTCAATATTTTTAAACCCGTAACAGATCTTCGTAGTATTTCTCCAGCGAGGTTTCACACTTAAGATCCCATTAGTTTTCTCAAGAGTCAGAAGAGATAGTTACAGCCACTATAGTTATGATCACCCCCATTTGTACATATGAGGACAGGATTAGTGATTTGTCCACTACACAAAGTTATTATGTTAATAAGACAAGGTCAGGTTTTATTTCCCCACTTCAACTCTGGCATCTTCCCCATAATTACAAAAGGTTTTTTTTTTTTCTCATATACTTTAACTCTGAAATTTTGGTCTAGAATCTAGGACTCAAATGTTTTACTTAATTGGTTTTCTATGTAGTATCAAACTACTAGTCAAAATCGGATCAATGACTGTTTGGCAATGAACCTCTACATAGTGAGAACTGGATAGTCAAGACTCTGGAAAATTTTTCAACCATTAGAAAATGGATGAGTAATGTATTTCTTCCACTGGAATTCAGTGATGACATTAAGAAAACCCATTCTTGCAACCCAAGAAGGGACATAAATACTTTAATGTGGTCTGCTGCAAGAGCTACACAAAGTAACACTGACTCTTGAGTCACTAGGACTAAGACCACTTAGTAGTAGATGAAATTTAGAAATGGCAAGCTGAAGAGAACATCTGACTGACTGCTGCTGCACTGTGAGCTCAGCAAACCTCTACCACATCCAAGGGAAAGAGGCACAAAGTTCAAATGATACTAATTTCCAAATCAGTGACATTGCTAATGTGTGAGAGGGTGAAATGTTGACAACTTGAACTCTTGAGACCTTGAATAAACTAGAGTCTATTCATTCTACGAGTCATGACTTTGGAAAGTAGAGACCTATACAATTTCTGAGTTTTAATTTCTTCAAAGAAAATGAAGGTCAAAGCAACCCGCAAATTTTCTAACTCATAATTCTAGGTAAGAATACTAAGTAGTTCCATCTACCTGAAATATTACATTTTTAGCATTGGCTGTAATTCTCTGATATGTAAGAATGGGTAATTGGTTGCGTTCCAGCACACTGAAATTATTCAGGAATCCGACTATTTTCCTTTAATCATTTTCAAACATTTACTGGTTTGAATTACTAGTTCCCACCCATGAGATAAATAAATCCATATAAATGTCTTCTCTCAACAAATTAAGCCATAGATGCTCGAGTTAATTCTGGTTTCCAACACTTTGACAGTAAGAATGGAAGGAAGTTGGTCTTTTACTTGGTTCGTTCCTTTTTTAACTTGTATGTAGCCTACATTCTTCCCTCCTAACCTATAATATTTTAAGGACAGACCTATATAAGTATTTTTAACAAGTTTATAGCCTGTGTTTAGTACCTATTTATTAGAGTAGATATATGTTAAATAAAAGAAGACATTATCAACAGAGATCTTATAAAATTCAAACAAGGCAATATTAGCTCTTTTCCTAGAGAAGGTTAAAGGGAGTTCTACTTTGGCTGGACCCCTACCTCACAGAGGCAACCTGTCTAGGCATAATGGGGAGTAAAATAGTGAGAAAGAGCCAAGTTGTGTTTGAGATAAGAATATTGTATGCTGTTCTGCTTCTTTTGGAAACAGAACTTTACAGCATGGCTTCAAAGTTTAGAGATAGCAAGGTACTAAGAGAAGAGCCAAGTCTCCTTGGTCTGGCTACTTCTTATCTGTGTGACCTTAACCAAGTTACTTAACGCTCCTGCATCTTGGTTTCCTCCACAACAGAGTGGAGGTAGAAGTCACGGGATTTACCAGAACATCTGTGGATGGAGACCAAAAAGGTAATGAATATAAATCATCAGGGTTATTCTGCGACCTCAGGAAGCCACGAACATTATTGCTAATTTGTTTATAATAAATTCCTAGAAAAACAACCCATATGGTTTTGAAGGAATCAGTATTATTTCTTCTTAAGAGGTACAAAAGTGATCTCCACCATAGATAGATGAAATCCAGTGACATCAAGAAGAGGAACATCCTTAGATGCTAAAAATATGTGAGCAGGCAGTAAGTTGGTAAGGAAGAGCCCTGTGGAAGGATGCCAAAGGATGGCACCACAGGTCTGTCCCCATGCTTGTCTGATGGGGAGTGTGCAAAGGAAGCCCTGGAGTCAGCTCCTTCTCCCAAACAGCTGGCAAACTTACCAGGCACTCTGCTATTTTCTCTTCCTTTCCATAGTATCTGAGACAGTGATATTCCCTGGTCTCAGCAAGTCAGGGCAGAATGTGACAGAATCTCAAAGATGGCTCTGGATCATGTTGTAGTAAAATTTTTTCAAAATAAATTAAGCCTTATAATGGCAATTTTGAGTGTAAAAATTAGAGCCACTGAAATGCTTAAGTAGAAGAGACAGCAACTCCAGGACAGGGTCAATGTCTTTAATGTGAACACCTGTCCTAACACAACTGAAAAATATGAGATGGACCAGTCAGAATCTGTGAGCATCAAAAATTCTTCTAATTTTGAATAGGTGCTGCAGTGAGTCTATACTACTTTCTTATGATTGGCTTGAATATCTGAAGAAGCCAATAACTGTTACAAATTAAGTACTGATTTACAGAACACAAAGGAAGATTTGAAAAACCCAAGAATTTGTAAGGGGTGGCACAAAGATACACAGCAGTCCTACCTGGGACTTCTATTAGATCAAAAGGTTCTATGAAGACAGAAATCTTCAAGTATCAGCATGGGATGAAAACAAAGCATAAAGCCAGATGAAAGCCAAGACACAAGGACCTTGCAGGAAGGAAAACAAAGGGAGAAGCGATGCCAATTCAATTAAAAATCAACACTGTTAAGGGCCACAGCATCTCCCTTCACAGTGATCTAAGAAGGTGTTTTCAAGGAAATCTGTTTGGGGTCACTCAGAGTTTTGGAGTCTGTATGTTTAATGTTTAACTGTTCAAAATTTGCTGAGGGCCACATTATCAATTTTCTATCCTAAATGCAGGAGAATTATTCTCTCCATACTTAAGGGGAACAGGAGTGGTCAGGATAATCATCTATTTATAAGGCTATCACAGTCTTGTATTGCTAGGGAACAGAAATAAAAGATATTATTTTGAAAAACAAAAATTGGTGGGAAGAATTTTAAGGTGCTAATACAAAGAAAAAAGAGAACTGCTCTCTGGAGACTAACGATGATCTCAGTTTTAAAATTCTGAGCTTTAAAGGTTGATAGATGTCTAGGCACAAATGTTAGGGTATATGATGGACAGTTAGACAGAGATGGAGAATCGTCAATTCAAATCTAACAGGTTAAGCCCCAGCATACCTGTCTCCTCAGCACACTAATAAATTCACTGATGTGCAGCAAAACCAAATTTCCATCAGGATAAATCTCAAAAGATAAACCTGTGAAGCTGTATTTCATACATATTATATATGTATACATACATGTATGCCTGTGTGTATATATATATATACATATATATAATCATACTCGTAATTAGTAATGTGCTAACTAAACGTCTGGTCTCACTAGATGACTGTTATAAATATAGGCTGGGCAAAGAAAGAGACACAGCATCGTGTTACAGGTGCCTGTCTACAAAAGCTTCTTAATCCTCTCTGAATGTATGCATGCATGGGCAAGCCTCTAGGCTCTCAGGTAAACACATCTTTGCTCTTAATAATCTGTGAATACAACGATATGAAATGAAAAACGATCAAAATGATGATGCTTTCCATGTCTATACAGTCCCAATACAGAAATTGCTGGTGCCACCTATTGTTGAAAACACAGAACTGAAGGGCCAGTTTCTGAACTAACTTGCACAGTGAAACTGCTCTGTTACCTCTCAGACCGCAAAATTTCAAAATCCACCTGCTAGGAGAGCCTCCTAAACAGACTTCAGTCTACCCTGAAATGCACCAAACATGTCATGGACATTTTCAGTTCCTCCACGATGATTTGTTGAGCACAAGAATCTTTCAATAGCTAACTGTTTTAATGTAAAAGAATCATAAGGCAGCTTCATATAGATTGGTTTTAAAAAGAAACTCCAAAATAATTGGTTAGGTATTTTAAAATACAATTTCAGAATTATGTGTATTGATAGATGACCATTTATGAAAAAGGGGAATCAATAAGCATGCACAGATAAGGAGGAGTGTATGGCCTTGAAAGGTGTTCACTGTACTTGCTTTTACTTTATGTAAAAATTTCACTACGTACACGTAGTTTGAAAATCCTTAAAGAATAACTTTGAATAATAGTCTGTAATACAACAGTTGATTTTAAAGTGGTACCTTGGCATACAGTGGTACCTTGACGCTTTTCATTAATTGGCTCTGAGAGGTATTTTGGGTGGAAAGAGTAATGAGTCACAAAGCAAATGACATGGGCAAGTCCTAGCTTGTGTGTGGTGTCCCAAAGAAACGAAAAGGAACAGAATAAAATTTTCACATCAGAATACATCAAACATCAAATTAGACAAGTTTGAGAGCAGCCAAGTAGCAAGGTATAACAAAATAAAGAATATCAAGTTAGCTAACTTTCGCTTGTTACCATTAAGTGTTAATATATCTAACTTTCTTTATTATAAATATTAAGATATCTTTTACTGGTTATTGTGATCAACAACCAGATTTCAAGATCAGAGAGCAAAAGAACACAGGAAAGATCAGAGTATGGTGGGTCTCTGACAGGGTTTAAAGAAGGACTGAAGCAGCTTTTACAGCACAAAGCTACATTCAAATTTCTTAAGGCACATTTAAAAAGGTCCTGAAGCATGGATATTCTCTGCCTTTCTAGATTTATTAAGATGTGGGAAAAGATAAATAAGATAGTCCCAGTTTTATTAACATTTGCTTTTCTAAAAAGGTTTAATAGCAAATTTTTATTACACTATTACTTTATATTTAAAAAAAAGGAAGGAGACCATAACTCATAGTTTTCAGCTACTTCATAACAACATACATGAAAGTTAAGTAAACGTTTATACTTGAGTACATATATCAAATGTCACATCTCCTGAAAACTGATTCACAAGAATAATTTCTGTAAACTTATTTCTTAATATTATACTGCTGAACTCAAGATAACACTGACATTTACACTGAAGGTGGAGCTCTGAAATTTATTCTGAATATTACCCAATCACTCTAATACCAGGAAGAAACTAAATCCCTTAATTTCTGAGGCAATTCTGCAAAAGGAAGAAGGAGAACAAGCAGAAAGCATTAAAATAGCACCTCAGCAATGCTTAAGAAGAATCTGGAAGAAAGTGAAAATGGTAGGAGCCGGTGAAATCAGCCCTATTAAGTCCAAACAATCATCTCTCTGACTAAATATATATTTTAACATTCTCAATTTTTAATTAAAAAAAGAAAACCAACAGTCAGTGTCAAAGTAAGATGTATCTTCACCGGCCAGAAAAGAACCAAGGGCCGAAGGTAAAGATGTGCAATATTCTCAAGCCAGAAGAAGCAGAAAACTAGATTTCTAAAGGTTACGTGAAACCAGACTACCATGTGCCAGATAGCAATTTAGTTCAGCTTTGTATCAAAGACCAAGGTAGATTATCTCCCTCCTCTGCAAGTATGTAAATTCCCACACATCTGTAAAAGAACCTGTGCAAAATAATGGAGATCCAACTGTCTATGGCTCCAACTATGGCCCTAAAGAAAGAGAAAAGAAGCCTTCAAAGAGGAGTTGAGCCAGGATGCCTACTTGCTTCATGATTTGTTAGAATCCAAACCATCTTGAGCAAGGAAACATCAAGCACCATTAGGGTACTTAATTATCTGCTGGGCCAAGGGAACGAGGTGAAAGCAATTGTAAAACCACAAAAGCATTAGTCAAGAAAGGACACAGAGAGAAAGAAACAATATTAAAAAGCAAGAATTCCTCACATTCAAAATAAGCCCACAAACTAAAATTCCAAAATATATAAAAGAACTGAATTCTAAGAAAGTCAAATCAACCATCAAGTTATAAATTCAGCCCAAATGAAATTAATTTTATAGAATAGTCAGACAAAAACTTTAAATATGTTTAGGATGATTAATGAAATTCATGAATAAAGAACCAACTATTATAAAGAAGCATGAGTCTATGAGTATAAAAAAGCAGAGTAAAAGCAGGTAGATATTAAAAAAATTTTTGAAACCACAGCATTATTAACCTAGAAAAATTCACAAAATGAATTAAAATCTGTATTTAACACATTAAATATGAAGAGTAAAAAGATTATGCTAAGGAAGCATCCTACTTCACACTTAAAAAGAAGTGAAGGAAATACTTTCTCTAAAATTAAGTTTCAATTAAGAAGCCTGGCAGACATATTGACAAGCTGAAATATCTATCAAATAATAATTTTAAGGGAAAAAAGAAAGGGGGGGACTAGAAAAGTGGAATATTTGGAGAGATCTACCAGAACTTGAGAGAGAAAAAGTTATTGGATTGAAAGTATTCCTGGGATAAAGATACATTCACACCTGAATATACTGTCATGCCACAGAAAACATGCAAAGAAAACAAAACTCTCGGAGAACCTACAGTTAGATGGTTAGCAAACTTCTTAAAAGCAGAAAGTCAATGCCAACAACAACAAAATCTTCAAAGTGCTCAGGAACATAGACATCGATGGAGAATTTTATTTATAATTAAAGTATCATTCAATCATTAATGCCGTATAATTAATTAAAGCTAATGCGGTATAAAGATATTTCCAGACATTCAAATACAAAGCCTAACATTCATTGACCAAACAGGGAATATAATAAAGGATGTAGTTCAAGAAGGCCTACAAAAAAGCCTGGGAAAGAGCTGGCAAGGTCCTTTGATTGTCAAGTGCTCCTGTTAAAGTCCCTCCCTCTGTTCTACAGTTAGGAACTCCCACAATCAATACTTGTATTCAGTTACCAGAATTCAAGAGAAAAATGTTGGCATTTTTAAAGTAAGGTCTGTATAAATTTATGTCATTGTTTTATAACTCAAAGCAATAAATATAAACAAATGAAACAAAGGAGCCTGTGTTGAGTGCTGCACTTCCTCAGGTTCTTATTCTCACTCTGCTATGTACTCACTGTGACTTTGACCAATGTGATCAGAGCAATGTTCTCTGAATGCCCTTGTTTTAAAGAAAAATAATAGGTAATACTTAACTGAGTAGTTTATTTGGAAGTTACTATACAAGAAATTTTCTAAACTATATTTATACGAAGACTAACAACAGCCAGACTACTATAAAACAACAGCTACATGCTTCTCAGAGTAGTCATACTAAAGATAAAGAAATTAGGGGAGCTTCTTAAGTTAGGAAATTACCCATGTTAATCCCATTTTCCTCCTGAAATTTCCATTAACTAAGTCATGTTTAAATATTCAGCATTAAAAAATAAATACATGTGGGCTTGAGATTTAGCTCAGTGGTTCCGGCACCTGCTTTGCAAGCACAAGGCCCTGAGTTCGATCTCCAGTAACCACATACAATGCTGGGTGTGGTGACTCATGCCCACCAGCAATCAACATCACATACCATAGTGCCGGGTGTGGTGGATCACACCTGTAATCCCAGCACTTGGGAGGCAGAGAGAGGAGGATTGCTGAGTTTGAGGCTTGCGTGGGCTACATAGTGAGCTCTGGGCCAGCCTGAACTACAAAGTGAGACCCTGTCTCAAAAAATAAATAAATACATATATACATACATACATACATACGTATGTACATGTTAGGTCAGTGGGGTGTGGTGACACACACCAGTAATCACAGCATTCTGGAAGGCTGAGGCAGGAGGACCATAAGTTTAAACCCAGCCCAGGTAAAGAAAGATAAAAAAAAAATGGGTGGGGATATAGCTGGATTTGCTTGCCAGTACCACATACCCAGTGACATGCACACCCAGGCAGGCAACTTCAACCATCTCAAAGAGGAGACTGTCAACCACAGAAATACTCTTAAGTGGAAATAAAGAAACAAAATATTTTTGCGGTTGGACCTGTTTCTCTTCTATTCTAGAATATCATCAACTACTGCACTCCCAAGACTACCACTAGTACCACATGGCAGTAATGTCTATATTAACAAGGAGGAAAAGTTCCATTGACCAGTAACATAATTTTGGTACCACTAATGTACATAAACAACTCCTGCCTTTTCAGTGAGAAAGAATTGCCTCACTGTCTTCAACCTTTGAACATGGCAGAGAAGGTGATTCCCTGGTGCTCTCATAGTTAACTGCTGCTTCTGTTCTGACAGTCTCCATCCAAGTACCTAAAAGGTACAGCCAGCCACTTTCATTATGGACCTCTCTAGGGACTAGCCAGGGTGCTTCCTAAAAGGTCTGTACTTTGAACCAGCATTGACCCCTTCTGGGCCTGCTCAGATTCTACTCAAGGCTGTCCATTCGGAGGAGTCCAGAACTTCCTTCGATCCTCCAACATTAGCTCAGGAAAGCTCCTCAAGGACAGTGAAATATATAGGGTTCAGGGGATGCTCCCAGGAAAATTTTTAAAGATTTTTGCCTCTAAAACGTGGTGTCGTTATTGTGGTTCAGCTACATAACTCCTCATACCTCAGCTTGCAAACCCAAAGACCTTAGACTAAAGTCACTACACCTTAACCACTTGCTGCAAAACATTTAACCAATGATTAGTATGTGAGGCCTTTTACATCAGCTCTGCTCCCCAATCATCAGGGGTGAGAAGCTGACATGAGATAATTTTATAATCTGAGGAGAGCCTTGGTTGATTTGACCTCCCCACTTAGTCTTTCAGAAGCAGAGGATCCCAGTGACAAGACATCGAGGCAGGGAGGATGGGCTGAATGTGGCTCTAGAGACTCATCTGCCACATACTAGCCATGCTACCTTCAACAAGACCTCTGACTTCACTGCAGTGTTGAAGACTAAATGAGACCCCACATATATAATATGCCCAGCAGATCCCAACATGCAATGAGAGGTCAGTGAGTAGTAAATTATTAGTACGGGACTGTCTACCAATAATACTGTGTGACTAAGTGACCTGGTCAAGATCACTCCACTCTCTCAACAGAGGCTCATCTTACTCTTCACTCCCACACCAAGACTCCAAAGTTAGGACTCAAAAGGCGCCTCTCTGCACACCTCAAGGCTTCAAGTCTCAATTCCTCAGTTAAGCAAGGAGAGCACACCCACCAGACTTAATAAATATTCATTCAGCAGGTCGCTGTGTAGGAAAAACTAAGGAGAAGCTCTCAGTATGAGTACAGACAGAGAGAA
>PVIC010002549.1:37146-76553 GCA_004025085.1 Thryonomys swinderianus
AAAAATCTTTCATCTTGGAAACAAAACAAGATCATTATCATTTAATCACTTTGCTGTATGAAAACATCAATAATAACGGGCCTGTGTGCTGCTAAAAGCTGATTAAAGGGAACCAAAAGAAACAGAGGACTGAGTCAAGCTCTCTCTGCAGAGCGCATCCCAGCATACTGATGAACTTCTTTTTCAGATGCTGCCAATTGACAGAAACAACACACACCCCAACGAGCAAAATAACTATGGAAAAGAGATTTTGAATATGGCTCAAGCTGCTTACTGATTAACGATTTTGCACACAACACTCTGCACAAACCTGCGTAGCCATTGTTCCTAGTAAAACAAGCCTTTGTTGACAACTGCAGACAAATGATCCTTGCTGACCAAGTTCACTGTTCTCACACAGCTTAATAGTTGGAGCCCTACTCCCCATCCACAGCCAGGAAAACTTGACATGGTTGTCAAACAAAAAAGCAGGAAAAAAGCAAGTAAGAAAGAAAAAAAATCCAGAGGAGAAACCTTTTGTTTTGAAGGTGAGGAGACTGCTGACCTCATGCACTAAACATGCTTGTGGTTTGTATCAGTTTGTCTCCTTCACTTATTAAAGCTGTGACTTTTAAAGTAGGTTCAGCTCCAGACAGTTTATAATATTCACAATTCCGACTCTTAAAAAGTATTTCCCTTTTCCACAAGGGCTGGGATGTGACAGATTGAATATTTGTTTTTATGTTTAAACAGTTTTCTGTTACAGTATTTGCAAATATTGGCTGTTAACAGTGGACTGTAGAAACAAACTGAATATTAAGAAAACCTGAGTGGAAATATATCTGAAATGTCAAGTAGAACAGTCTAATTTCTACATGAGAAAAATAATTCACTTCAAAGTGACTGTCATTAACAAGTTTCCCTCAACATTTCACTTAGAACAGTGTGGAGTTCCTGCTATGTGAAAGGCATCTTTAGATGGTATCTTATCTAAAATGAGATTTAATTTATTAAAATTTAATTTATTCCCTATGTTCTTAGGCCTCAAATCTGTCACACAAAACGTCAAGCTGAAAAACCAAAATCCTTCTAGTGAAGGCTACCTAAAATGTCTGGCTGGCATGGGTTTTGCCCACATTAACTTACTATACATGTGTCTTAATCTAGTCTGCTGGTGAGGAATCAGGATCACCTCAGCTAAGAATCACTCTCGGTTGCACTAAACACAGGGCATTTTCCACCCCGTGTCATATCAGCAGGCACAGGTGGCCACATTCACTCTTCCTTGTATATACAATGAACCAATAAAGATAAAAATTTTAAAATCTTTTCGAAATGCTTTAGAAGCTACTGTAATAATATGCCTAAACAATCACCCAGACATTCATTTCTTTTACTCATCCTACTTCCAAAATAATTTTAAATAAATATCCAATAAGCGAAAGGTGTGTTGGGCAAAGATGTTTACACCAGGTTATGTGAATAGCAAAAATGTTCTCTGAAATAATCTAAATATCCAATACAAGGCACAATCAAGAAGCCTCTGGGTGGAATATTACACTGTCATAAATATTATGACAACAGGAAGAATAAATAACCATTCATGGCAACTTACAGAATCTGGAAAAAATAATACTACAAATTAAGTCCATAATAGGATTATAAATATTGAATTAAATATGCAAAAAATAGTTTGAAGTGAAAGAAGTTTCTATTTCAAGTTTAGTCCAATAAATCAGAAGGCATGACTGTAATCCTAAAATAGTATTTACATCATTTGGGATTCATTTACTTTTTAAACCACCAATCCAGTTTTTTACGGTAGCACTTTCATTATCTAATTCTGCTATCATTTTTACCAATTTCAAAAATGCAATTTTAAAAACATGGTTTATCAAACTGATGATTCTAATGACCTGATTAGCCCTCTATAATCAGACATACCCTTTTGTTTTGCAATATTTTTCCACTGTTTCACTTGAGATTAATTTCAAATTAAGAGTAACTACTGACAGGCCCATTTTTCTCTTCCTGTTTTTGAAACATTGGAAACAGTTTCTCTTTTCCAGTTCTCCAGCACTTTATTCAATTTTGTATACTTTTAAATAACACACCCTCCCACCCCCACAACTTAATTTCCTAGCCCACCAGCTCCACATGAACAAGGAGGATCTCTGGCATGTTCCCTTTATTCTACCTTTGATCAGAGATTATCAAGAACTCCTTCCTCAGAAGCTCTACCTAAGAATGTTCTAGAACAAAAATTTTCCTTGGGAATTTCCTGTTGCCATCTTGTCTTGTTTTGGTTTTTTGGTTTTGTTTTTTGTTGTTGTTGTTGTTGTTATTGTTGTTTTTTTTTTTACCAGTGAGCACAACAATATCAGGAATAAGCTTTTAGAATATGTCGAAGACATTTGGGACTTCTAGTGCCTGCTTCACTTGGAATTTATGTATTCCTCCAAAGTACTTTCTAAAAGACTGAAACAATGTAACTAAAAGAAAGAGAAGTGATCTTCCCCTAGTCTTTGCTTAAAACAGACTAGACAGGAGAGGAATTGTTACTTTGATAGGAAGGGAACTCCACTATCAAAACTTCTGGTTTGCACATGAAACTGTCTACCCACAAGAAAAAAGATACTAATCAGTCCCAACATTCTAACTTCTTTCCGGAAATATACAATTTACCATTTAAGAAAGAAAGGTGCCAAACATGCCCCCACCCTGCAGTGCTAATCTACTGTGGCTACCTGAACTCAGAAGACCCATGAGAACCAACCAAAGAAACATGACCCTTTCTGCTACCAGAATAAAACTTCCACCAATGATTTCTCAGTTCTTAATAAAAAAATTAGTGTTCTGAACAAACGTTCTTCCTCTGTACCACTTTTGTGAGTCAGACACCTATCCACAGAACTGCATGCCCACTTGACATCTTTCTTCCAGGGTTGGTTTTCTTAAATTAAAACCTTAATCCTCAATTTCCCAAAGCCTTCTCTGAGTCAAGCTTTCCCTGGGAGCTTTTGATAGTTAGCAAAGCCTTGGCTTCTTGTGGCAGACTGTAGCCAGTGTCTTCCACTCTGTGGCTGAAGTTCTCACACTTCTGTATTCTATATTATCAGAAACAGGCCTAGGTTATAGGCTCCAGCTCTGTGCCATTCCTGGAGATGGAGGGGAAAGGGGGGAGTTCTAGTTAATAATAATTCATGAGAAAACTTACATGACATTATTTCAATGAATGAGTCCCTGGGATCTTGGTATCAACATTAAAAACTCTAGCATTCCTTAAGTTCAGTGTAACAGTGGAGGAAAGAAGAGATCAGGGAGGGAGAAGGGAAGTGAAAATTATTAAGATAGGATATGGCTATGTACCAGTTCCCCAAGAGGACTGTAATTATTAAGTATTGAAAATATTCACCAATAAAGTAGATGCTTAAATATAACAAGGCCTGAACCTTGAAGGCTGGAGAAAATCTAAATAATATCTCCCTTCTCAAAAAGGCATTACCAAAACAGTGAAATAAGGGTTTTCTGTCATTTTTCTATTCCCTACTCTCTTCCCCTTATTATTATATGCAGGATATTAAGTAATTTTCCATTTGACTATACTAATAGATGATGAGAAATAATTTGAAGCCTCTTCTGCGTGTAGTAGGAAAAAAGACTATGGTCAATAGGACTGCCCTGCATACTAGATTTCAGGAGTACCAGCAAAGAGAACATAATTTCCCAATTCTAAATCAGAAGACATTTACCACAATAAAGGGTAACCATCCTTGTCTCACCAGTTGGCATTACTTTGTTCATTATTAACTCCCTTTGTTATAAGCAACATTATAAGATGGTACTAAATCACAGTACTAGATTTCTTTTCATAACAAAAATAAATTAGAAAAATGTATGACACAAGATGGAAACTTAAAAGGAATGATTACCTTAGTAACATAGTAACATTTGTTCATCAAATTTCAGCACAAATATTCAAATAAAAGCAAAGAATATAAGCACACATATGTCTATCTATGTGTGCATAAACATATTTTAAAACTAAACTTCCACTGAAATTAAGTCAAATGGTCATACAGCAGTTGTCTTTTCTTCCAAAACGCAGATTCCAAATGAACTTCTCTCTCCCTGGGCTAACACCCTTTATATTATGACCCTGCCAGAATTTCCTTGCCTGTTTGTGCACACTCTTAAAATCTGAAGGAACATTAAAGTCAAAACAAGATTAAGTGTGGTAGGGGTCAGCAGAAAGACAATGTATTTACAAGCATTTCCTAACAAGCAAAGAAAAATGATCTCCAAGGATGAAGAAAATAAGGTATGTCCTAAAGCAATTCACTGTTGACTCTTTTCTAAGACTTGAGTTTTATGTTTGCTAATGTGAACGAATTCTTCAATCTGCTCACTCAACAGCTTTAATACTATTCCTCATTTTGCAGTAAAGTTGTGCGATGTTTATCTGTGACTTCGGGTCCCTCAGCGATGAACAGCCCTGGACCTGAACAGGTGAGGACTGTTTCAGTGTGCAGCTGTGGGCACCTCCTGACACATCCTCCAGCCCGGCAAGAGTTTCCAACCTGGTCAGTTTCAGGAACTTGTTTTCTAAGATCCCCCAGCACAATACACAGCTGTTTTTCTTCTAATTCCAGGGCATCTCCAGGAAATGGAGAAAAATGTGTGCTTACCAAAATCTATAGAAAAACTTGCCCAAGTTTGGATGTCATCCAGGAAATCTTATACTTGTTGCTCAACAAGACCGTTTCTGAGGAACAATTCCCTTTATTCAGATCTCTGTAGGAATTCATCTATTCACTCTGAGGTGAAATCAAACACACTGTGGCATACCAAAGGCCGCACTCCACCAAAGACTGATTTCATTTGGGCATGACAGGCCATACCATGGAACCACCCTGACTGATGGAGGTTGTCAAGCAACAGTTTTCTGGACTGATTGGGTCCCAAATCTCAGTGACCTGTCCTCACTATGGGACACTCTAATCCTGCTCTGGTCCAGCAAGGCGGCACTAGCCACATGTGACAACTATACATTGGCCATGGCTGAGTGGAGACATGCCACACAAGTTACATGCTGGCCCAAAGACGTAGCACAAAAAAGGGAAAATATCTCATTACTGACTGTCTACATTCAATTATATATTGAAATACTATAATTTCTAGGCTTTTTTTCTTTTCTTTTTGCTATCCTGGGGTTTGAAACCAAGACATGTGTACTGAGCTACATTCACAGCCCCTTTAAAAAATATTTTTTATTCTGACACAGTCTCACTATGTTACTAACTAAGATTCCCAGCCTGGATATAAACTTTGGATCCTACCTGCCTCAGCCTTTCAGAGTGCTGGAATGTGCCACCACACCCAGCTAGATCTAGTGTATTAAATAAAATACATCATTAAATTAATATAATGTTTTTCCTTTTTGATGTGGCTACTAAAAATGTTTAATTTTATGCATGGTTCACATGTGGCTTGTATTAAATTTCTAGTGAGGATTACTACTCTAGATAAATGACAAATACAGAAAAGCCACCCTTATTTTTGCATTCATGAAATTTCAGTGAATTCCAGATATAATTACCATGATTCTTCCTACATTGAAGATTCCTGACCTTAGGTCTTGAAGACTTTCCATCTCCAAGAATCTCCTTTTAAGAAACATCCCTAAAGGAAAAACCAAAAAAAAAATCCTAAAGGGACATTAGCTTTTGCATTAAGCATTTACAGTAGCAATCTCACTTAATAACTTAGGGAAACTTAGCAAGCTGATAAGAGAGGCAAATCTTATTTAACCTGGACAGAGTTCAGGAAGGAGGATGAGGAAGTGGCCAGGAAGAAGCAGTCAAAAAATGACTGAGGTGAAAGGTTATCAAAAAAGGAACTTTTTCTGCAGTCAGAATGCAGGAGACAGAACCTCAACCCTCTAACCTTGAAGTTGCTTCTATAAGACTACGTTAGCTTTTTATTTAATCAAGTGACAATATTTTTTAATCTGTCAAAATTGTGGTTACATTTATGCATTTGTGTGTACAATTTATATTCACTATTTTC
Organism: Thryonomys swinderianus; assembly: GCA_004025085.1. Lineage (NCBI taxonomy): Eukaryota > Metazoa > Chordata > Mammalia > Rodentia > Thryonomyidae > Thryonomys > Thryonomys swinderianus. Next base: position 43,195 of record PVIC010002549.1, read on the forward strand.
CATACATAATTATATTAACATACATATGTATACAGATATGCATACATCTGTACACTTATAATACTAACAGATATACACATTTAGTACTAACACCTTTCATGGTTAATTTGAAAACTGTGGATGAAAAATGGATTCTGCTTTTTGAGTTCTCTTTCTACTAGTACATTTAGAATAATATATGAAAAGATTTTAACACTTTGGGATAACTCAGACTACACACAGGAATCAAATATACAAAAGGTTATTATAAAAGGACATTAGACCCATACGAAAAAAATCTTAAATGCTCCTAACTGCAGTTTTCTTAAAACACGGTTGCCTCTTGTCTGCTGGAATGGATTAGGTGTGGACCACACTGAAGCTAGCTAGAGTCCAGATGTCTACATTTCTATCACAGTGGATTTTCATACACACTCATCTACTCGCCTAGAACTTCCTTTTCAGAATCCCACCCATCTTGTAACCCCCAACTAACATTCCAAGCGTTCTGTAAATCTTCCTAGACCACTTTACCTCTGCCCTCCCACTCTGGAGTCCTGGGTGTAATGTGCTGTTATTGACTGTGCTGCAGCCAGATCTCTCTTAACACCATAAGAGCTGCTTTCTGCCATTTCCTTTGTGAAAGACACTCGAGTTGCCTGTGGCACAATGAACGCTCTTGGCCAGGACACTGCTTTCCAACACACCAGGGTGCCTAACTTCCACCAATACAGTTGTTTATTTATCAAGAGTCATTGTGTTTGTTTCCAAACCCAATTATGACAGACACGGTTATGACAGTTGTATGCTGATAGTATTTACATAATTTAATTAAATGTTTCATAAATTCAGTAGAAAAAGAAGGTAGGTTGTTTTCTAAGAAAAATTGACTAAGAAGAATTTTCTTTAAAAAAAAAAAAAGGTAGCCAGGTGTGGTGGCTCACGCCTGTCATCCCAGCACTCGGGAGGCAGAGACAGGAGGATTGCTGAGTTTGAGGCTTGCCTGGGCTCCGTAGTAAGCTCAGGGCCAGCCTGAACTACCAAGTGAGACCCTGCCTCAAAAAAAATTTTTTTTTAATTTAAAAAATTTAAAAATTAAAAAAAAAGGTAAACTGCTTTTAAAATACTGTTGCTAAATTAAATGTGGGGTAGATACTTGTAAGAATCTTAGGGACATTTTTAAGTCTAAAATGATTCTACACATAAGACTACTTCATAAATTCTAAGTTCTCATTTCACATTCAAGAAGTCAATACTTTCAAATTACTTAAGAGTTATGCAAGAGGGCCGGAGATTTAGCTCAGTGGTTCCAGCACCTGCCTCGCAAGCGCAAGGCCCTGAGTACAATCCTGGTAACCACATACAATTCTGGGCGTGGTGACTCACGCCCACCAGCAATCAATACCACATACCACAGTGCCAGGCATGGTGGCTCACGCCTGTCATCCCAGCACTCGGGAGGCAGAGGCAGGAGGATTGCTGCTGAGTTCGGTGCTTGCCTGGGCTCCATAGTGAGCTCAGGGCCAGCCTGAACTACAAAGTGAGACCCTGTCTCAAAAAAAAAAAAATAGAGTTATGCAAAAAAGATGATTGAAGTGGATTCCAAGAAGAAGATCCTCAACCAAAGACAAGACTTTAGTCCTGGATCAAAAGACTTATAAACATGCATGGATGTCTAGGTTGCTGCAACACGTTTAAGGTATTTATCTCAGCTCTATGACTTAACCAGTTGTATCAATTTTTTAAATAATCTGAGCATTAGTTCAGATCATATCAGTTAGGAGGGATTTTACTGCTTTAGAGATATGTGACCTCAAATCCTACAAAGATTTCTATCACTCTTAGAGAACAGGTCATCATAGCCCACAGCCTTTAGCATTCCCTACAGGATAAAATGTTTAGGGCTGGGGATTTAGCTCAATGATGCTGTTGCCTGTCTTCCAAGTACAATGTCATGAGTGCCATCCCTGGTACACCCCACCCCCAAAAAAAGATCACATGTTACGGTAGAAGTTATAATTTAAGAAATCAGAACACTCAAATTCTACTGCTAACTCCCTACTTGACATCTTTTGACCTTGAATAGTTTTCAGGTTCTATATATGCAAAATGAGATATCAGACTTATTTACTTCACAGTGCACTGAGAGCAAACAAAGCAGTCAAAATTATAAAGGCACTTTGAAAATTGCAAGAGATTTTAAATTCTTTTGGGTATATTCCTAGAGAATTTAAAAACTCACATTGGAAAGACAGATGTACACCCTTGTTCATAGCAGCTCAGTTCGTGATAGCCCAATCTTGGAAACAACCCAAATGTCCATCAACTGGAGAGTGGATAAAGAAGATGTGGTTTTATAAAATGGAGTGTTACTCTGCCATGAAGAATGACAAGACCGATCCACTTAGGTGCAAATGGAGACACCTGGAGGATATACTAATAAGTGAAATCAATAGATCACAGATAGACAATTTCCGGATCTTCTCTTTGGCATGAACACCTGTAGATGCAAATGAGCTCTAGAAAGTAGGACAGCTTTTATAGAGTGGAATATTTCTATAGGAAACTTGGCGTGGGGATGTGATGAGGGGAAGGAATAAATATGATACAGAAAGAAAATAAAAGAGCATGTATAAAGAGGGGAGGAGGTGTGGGTGGGTAGGGATATGGGTAAAAATGAGAATTAACTTGTGTCATATACTGGTACAAATTCCCCAATGTTATATGTGATTTTGAGATGTATATAAATTGTACCAATAAAGAATTCAATTAAAAAAAAGAAAATTGCAAGAGAACTACACACATGTGAGGATGCAAGGTATGGAGAACTTTCTTCCTAAATGGTTAAAAATACATGGTAGAAGAAAGATGAAAACAAACTAGTGACACCATTGACACTAAGAAGGGGCTGATTTGAAAACAACCTATACATGCTATTATCTTTCTCCAAATGCTTGGTCACAGGCTGCCAAAACAGTGTTAAAACACCACTCAAGCCATGTCATTTCTTTGCCCAGCATCCTTCAATAACTTAGCACTGCAACACAGTGCTAAAACTGCTCTGTAGACCTGACAGTACGGCTCCACCATCATTCCACAGGAGGGACCGTAAGTCATGAGGGGCCAGAAGCTCCCCTGAACAATGCCCTCCTGCAGGATGTACCCTGCTCTGGACTGGAGTGGACCACTTCCAGAAACCAACACCTGGACTGAAAAACACAAAATTCTCACCTCCTTCACTCCTCAAATTCCTCTGGATTCCCATCAAACTTTATATTTTTAGTCTAATCCTAATTCTGTCTTAGGCTCTAAGAAGCCTACTTTGCTTGTTAAATGTCTCCAGGATTGAGCACAGGTTTCCATCTCCCAGACACCTCAGGATGTGTTAAGGGCCCTATACTGACCCATTTTTTGCCAGAATGCAGAATTCCAATTTACTGTCGAGATAGTTACAGCTCATAGGTTTTGTTCACTTTTGTATTTTCTATTCCTTGTGCTGGCATTTACTTTCCCTTTCAATTCTGACTTAGCAAACTCCATAAAAAATAATCAGAGAAAACTAATCTTTGGCTATTTCTACCTCCTAACTTTCAGAAAAGGAATCACCTAACTAAGCAGGTCCACTTCATTTCTGAGGCTAAGAAGAAAGACAACTTTTTAAAATATTATGTTTAAGATCATAAATGTCTCCCAAAAGCTCAAAGTATTAAAGCCTTAGTCCCACTGCCACAGTGATCAGAGTTAGGGCCTTTGGTAAGTGATTGGATAAGAAGAGTCTGAGTTCATGAATATATTAATCCATTTATGGATTCACAAGTCAATAGGCTATTAACTCTAGGAGGTGGAGCCTAGTTGAAAGAAATAGGTCATTGGGAATATGCCCTTGAAGGGTATATTTTGTTCATGGACCTTTCCATTCTCATTTTTGTTCATATTCTCTCGCGCGCTGTTCTCTCTGTCTCTCTGTGTGTCTCTCTCTGTGTGTATCTCTGCCTGTCTGCTTCTGTCTGTGTTTCTGTCTCTCTATCTCTGACTCTTTCTCTGTACCTGTCTCTTTCCCTTCATCACTCTTTCTCCCTCCCTCTCCACCACAAAGTGAGCAGCTGTGCTCTGCCATGTGTTCTTGGCCATGATGTTCTGCCTCAGCACAGGTCCATAACGATGGAACAAATCAACCATGAACTCAACCTCTAAAACCATGAATCAGGTTAAGTCTTTCCAACCATAAGTTGATTTCTATGAATTATTTTGTCACAGTGACAAAGCTAACACATCCCTCATTTAAATGGTGTGTAATTCTTTTGTTAATCAACATTTGAAGTTCTCTTGCACATAAACCAACATATGAATTAAGTCACTGCCTAGAAAAACAAGTCACAGATTCCCAAGAATGCAGACAGGAAGTGCACTTCTCAGGATCTTATTAAAGACAAAATATTTTCACAAGTCCGTAGAGGATCTTTTTTTTCCCCCAGTTTTTGAAATAGGGTCTCACTTTGCAGTTCAAGCTGACCCTAAATTCACTGTTTACCCCAGGCTAGCCTGGAACTCATAGCAGTTCTCCTTCCTCTGCCTCCTGAGGGCTGGGATTACAAGTAAGAGCCATCACCCCAGCACTGTAGTATGTGGTGCTAGGAATCAAATTTGAGACCTTGTGCTTTCCAGGCAGATGCCAGAACCACTGAGCTAAATCCCCAGCCCTCCATAGAGGATCTTGGTGGCTATAATATGCATACATTTTCTCTAAATGCCACTTTTGATTGTTTCAAAATTTTTAATGTCTCAAACTAGAACTTAATGTGTAAACAATTACAGACCCTTAGGTCTCAGGGAACCTAAGATCACTGGTAATCTCACTGAAGCCACAGCTACCACTTCAGGAATGCATTTTCCCAACAGAGTAGGCTACAAGATCCTCACTCACTGCTGCTGACTAAAGGCACTTACTTCCCTGATAAGAAATGCACCTAAGGTTACAGGTAAGAACTGGTCTCATCTTTTTCTTCCTGTTCTTTCCTCAAACAAAATTACATGGCCTACAACAGAACCTATCTGGAGTTCCTAATCAGATCTCATCTTCTGTCTCTTAATTTCTAGCATACACTATAAATTGTTTCACTTAGTTTAATCAATACTGTCCAGTAAAATACTCTCTATCATATTCCCCAACCCTTTTCACATTATTGAGCTAAGCCCTAGCAAAGGAAGTAAAGCCAGCTTTACCTACCCTAAATAAATCAGCTCACATGTAGTTTAAGTATAATATAATAATTTGTGATAAGTAGTAAAATTCTCCAATATGTTTATCACCCAAACAATAGTTTCTAAATAACGTTGAGTTTCAAAAGCTGTAGATTATCTTTGGTCAGCCCTCCTTTCTGTGGTCTTCTTCAGTTTGGTATGCTCCAAAACATATGAGGAAGGTCTTTCCTGGTCTGAGGAAGTACCCTGAGCCCCCACAATTAAGTCTCACAATGGCCTGGATTATTTAAATAGCTGTGCCCCTCTGCTGACACCATCAACAATCAAAACTAGTTATTGTAAGAGGACATAGCGGGCCGGAGGGTTAACTCAGTGGTTCCGGCACCTGCCTCGCAAGCGCAAGGTCCTGAGTTCGATCCTGGTAACCACATACAATGCTGGGCGTGGTGATTCATGCCCACCAGACATCAATACCACATACCACAGTGCTGGGCGTGGTGGCTCACACCTGTAATCCCAGCACTCAGGATGCAGAGACAGGAGGATTGCTGAGTTCGAGGCTTGCTTGAACTACATAGTGAGCTCAGAGCCAGCCTGAACTACAAAGCGAGACCCTGTCTCAAAAAAAAAAAAAAAAAAAGAGGACATAGCCTCTTACATATTGTAAGAGGACAGAGCTTTAAAGCTCTGAGGATAGTTGTTTTAAAGCAAACAAAAGGAAAGATGAACTCAAAGACTATAACTATACAATATATAATTAGTTAACATATAAGACTATAGACAGAATATAAAGACATATATAATATTTCATCAAACCAAATGTGCATGTATGTTCTTGGTGTGAAGAGACTATCCCTAAAGCCCATCCACCTGTTCTAAAGGATGTTAATAATTCCTGCAGCAGGAGCATCCTTATTAAAATCAGAGGCAAAATTACTGTTATAATTTAGTATTATTTTTAAGATTTAGACAATGTAATAACATATGAAACAAAAGATTTAAATACTAAAAAGTAATATGGGGTGTGGTGGCTCATTCCTGTAAATCCAGCACTTGGGAGGCAGAGGCAGGAGGATTGCTGAGTTCAAGGCTTGCCTGGGCTACATAGTGAGCTGAGGGCCAGCCTGAACTACAAAGCGAGGTCCGGTCTCAAAAAAAAAAAAATTGGGGCCGAAGATTTAGCTCAGTGGTTCTGGTTCCTACCTTGCAAGCACAAAGTCCTGAGTTCAATCCCTGGTCACCACATACAATACTGGATGTGGTGATTCACGCCCACCAGCAATCAATACCACATAGCACAGTGCCAGGCATGGTGGCTCACGCCTGTAATCCCAGCACTCGGGAGGCAGAGACAGGAGGATTGCTGAGTTCGAGGCTTGCCTAGGCTCCACTCAGGGCCAGCCTGAACTACAAAGCGAGGCCCTGTCTCAAAAAAAAAAAGTAATAGAGCTATTTTTCCTTATGTAAAATATGAACCTGAAAAATGATCACTAACTAGCACTGTACCAAATATGTATAACATATATTTAATAATTTGAAGCTAATTTGAAAAACAATATTTGGCTATAGCAGTATGGCATTACTTTCATTCTTTTTCTCTTTTATCCAAGCAACATTCCACATTCCTAACACATGGTAATATATCAACTTCTGTACTTTTCCAATCTTATTTCTAAACACAGTTCTTCAGACTTACTATCACAAAGCCCCAGGTGTCACTCAGCAAATTTCCCTGTAGCAAACACCACTGGACCTTTGCAAGTTTGTCATATGGTAGCTGCCCCTGTTCCTGATAACCTTCCCCCAATCAGTCCTGATGCTTCTCTAATGTTAATGAAAACTCCCCAATTTGGATCCAATCTCACAATTGATTGAGTGACATGTCAACTATTCTGCAAGACTAAGAACTCAACTACTAAGCCTCTTAAGTTTCATGAAATCTAACAATCTCTCTCTAATTGCTCATCCTGAAGAAGAATTAATTGAACGCAGAACCAGCAGTCCCCTAGGTGTCAGTACCTATCCACTATCCCCCTTACATACAGATAATTAAAAACAGGATTTCCTTCTAAATAAACACCAGAAGATGCCTCATCTAATTCAAATTGCTTACTTCACAAAGAAAATAGATGCAAGTCAGGGGTGAGAGGACTAAGATATTTCCTTCTATGTTCTAGCAGCTGCTAACTCCCAACTCCCCACCCCCTGCAGCCTCTCCCTTACTGTCAAGACAGAATCAGACCAAAGTTAAATAGGGGTGCGTTCAGTTATACCTCTGATGGTGTTATGCAAGAATAACCCAAAGAACATAAGATAATGCTTAACCAAGGCACAGGAAGCAGGGCCTGTTCAAACTTGCCTCTATTCACAGTCGGGGTGGGGGTGAGCAGCACCTCCAACTACTGCAACACACGAATTAGCAAAATATATTAAATTTGCTTGCTTTCAAGCCTCTATGGAATAAGATACCACCCTTAGTTTCAAGAACAATGTAAATATTTTTTACCATGTAAACTAAAGTGTAAAAAGGATGAAAATATATTTCCAGGACTTAAACACATACTTGAACCATTAATTACTGAGTTATTTTCACCAGTCTTTATTTGTTTAGGTCTAAGACTTCTGAGAAGTAGGAAAATTTAAGTACGAGATACAGAAGTAGAGAGGGAGATGGCGAAGGGAAACAGATGTTGCAATGATGGAATACCAGAGACCTTTGGCCTGCTACCTGCTTCAGGTCAAGCCTCAGAGCCCTCGGCTAACCAGGTATCTGATCAAAGTCATTCAAAGACTGACACTAGAGCCAGGGATATAGCTCAGTGGCGCAACGCCTACCTGTCAAGCACAAAGTCCTGAGTTCAATTCCCAATACCAAAAAAAAAGGACTGATACTAAAGTTTAAGATGCTTCTCAAACTCACCTTCCTCCTCAAGCACCTGCTCCATGCACTGTTCTTTCTGTAATCACAAAGGTCAAGAACTACTTTCAGTTCACTAATTACCTAAAACTTCTTTTGCCCTCCATATTTTCCCTCCACATTTAACTGCCCAGAGCTGTACTGTCCAATACAGAGGCCAATAAGCAACAAAAATGTAGCTCAGCCAAAGTAATGTATATCACTTCTCAAAATTAAAACTATAAGGTTCACATTTGTGCCTATTATTGTGCTGACCTATTTGCACAGGTCAGCATGCTATGGAGATTGGATATTCATATTCCCATAACGTTACTCTAGAGACAATGGTATTACTTGGAGATGTTGAAACTCAAGCAGAATACAGAAGTCAATCTTTCCAAATTTTACAGCATTCTGGAGAGCTGACTGAGGAACTCAGTCAAGATTAACCCATTTTAAGGTATAATACATTCATAGGGGTCATCAGGATCTTGTCTGTGAGCTTAACCCAGAATACTGCAAAGCTCTGATGGAACATTCAGGGTGGGAGTCTGGTGGCAAATTTGTCGTGAGCCCTTCTTTCCTTTGGGCATACCTGAAAATGAGAGGTAGGACTCCAGGATCCTGTCATGATGGAAGCAGTATGAGGTGAGGATAAAAGAGAAGGAGGGAAGAGAAGGCAGGGAAGAGGGATGAGATAGATTGAGGTGGAAAGAATGCTGGTGAAAGTGTGGACGGGAACACGGAGGCTACAGAGTAAAAAGAGGAAGGAAGATTAGCTCTCTGGTGGGGGAGAAATGCGGAAACCTCACTGCTGAGAGTAATTTTCAAGACTAAAACTGAGAAGACCAGTATCAAGAATAAATCGGCGATTGCTCCTAGAGGAAAAAAACCAAGAGGGTCACTCAGTGAAGAAAGGCATAAAAGTGAAGGTGAACAGATCTCCCGGGCACTCTTGAGCCCTTACAGCACCCCCCGAGCAAATGGATGATGCCATATTATGTAACTCACTCATTTCTCTGCCTTTCATCTTTTTTAATGGCCATAAACTTCACTTTCACCAAGTTTCCACTGCAGTCTTACAGCATGTGACTTTGCCTCTCAACTCCTGAAAATGGGTCCTTCCCACTCTTTCATCTTGAATCTCAAATAACATATTCTTGCTTTGAACAGATACAGACCTTGAGTTTTTAATAGCTAAATACAATACACCACAATAGTGGATCCTATAATATTGTCTACAAAGAGAGCTGTCCAACAGACCCAGGTGGTCCCCAGGTCATAAAAGACCAGGTTGTGAAAGTTTCCCTGTATGGTGATAATCTAGAACTCAGAACACATTTCAAAGGCCAGGAAAATAAAACAGAGATCCAATCTAACCTCATAAGTCTCCTTAACCACCCATCTGAACTACATATCTAACCACAGTCCCATGACAGAAGCCATAGTATAATGCTTGCTATAAGGAGGACCCAGTGGGGAGGGGTGGAAGGAGACTCTGCTGCTTGGGAGTACCTCTAGTCACTCGTGCATAGGGGATGCCAGCAAATCCTAACCAAAGAATACTCATTTGAAAGAAACTGTGTCGCTCATAGATAGCTATTATTTTTGCAAATTCATGCAGTCACTCACAGAAACCCTTGACAGAGTGCCAAGTGACATCAGTTTAAGCCAAAATGCAGACAAGCATAGGGGCCAAGCTACAGAAGGTAGTTGCATGCCCCTTGCCTTTTCTTTTCTGCTAGATCTCTAAGAGGCTAAATCAAGCCTAGCACGTCTTCTGTTTCAATTTCTGATGGCACCTCTAGGCCAAGATAAATAACTAAAAATTCTATGTGTTAAACAGGTAGATCTAAACAACTTAGTAAGTGTTCATGGTCCAACAACTTAGTAGCTATTTAAAAAGAACTGTAATATAAATTGTTAGGAAAGGGATGTTTTTATTCCATGCTTAATTTACCACTATTTAAGCCAGGAGTGGTGGCATACACCTGTGACTCCAATAGTCTGGGAAGGTGAGACAGCAATATCCCAAGTTTGAACCCACCCTTGGTGACAGGGAAACCCTATCTCGCTGACTTAAAAAACAGTCTGGGGCATAGTTCAGTGCAAGGCCTTGGATTCAATGCCTGGGAGTGGGGGTGGGTAGATCACAATAATCTTTAATGGAACATATGGCTGCTGTGAGCATTACACAATCAGGAATTAGATGGGGTGCAGTCCTGCTCCACATTAATTTTTACATGGTGGAGGCTTTTTAATCACAGCAAATCCTGAAAGCCCAGATTTGCAAAGATATGACATCATTGAAAGGAATGTTGTGATCTCATACTGCAACTATGAAGTACCTTAAGCCAGTAACTCATGCGGTAGCTGACAAATGCTGATTATTCCTGCATTTGCCTCAAAAACATTAAAATATCCTCCAGCCTCCCTAAGAACTCACTGTGACACCCCAGGAAGCCTCAGAAAACACTTTGTGGAGTTAAAGGCTAGATTAAATGTGCCCATGCTGGTTTGCCCTTGACCTTATGTAAAAAGAGGAGCGTAGCCTAGATTTAAATGGCCCTAGGCTTGATCACTGAAGTAACTTCATACCTACCCTACTAAAAATGTTCTCACAGCAACATGGAAGTGATAAACTACCCAGAAGGCTAACACACACTCTGTAAACTCCAGGGCCAGGAAGAAAAGGGTGTATTAATAGATTAGGTCCCTTTTTCTAATGACTTAACTCTTAGGTATAATGTAGAACAATGTTTAGAATTATTATAGTTTATATAATGTGCATTACTGACATACGAGTTAAAGGTTGAATCTATCATGGATTAAAACAAAGATAAAAAAGATGCTATGTATATTCTTTATTCATAATTCCATGATATCTAAAACAAGTAAGACTGCAGTGAGGCCAACGAAAGGAAGAAAATCACTCTTACCTATTCATTTATTCATTCATTTGTTCCTTCAACCATTTGTCCATTCTACAGATCTTATGACTCTATAACATTCCAAACACTGCTTAGTCACAAGGGACAATGCAAATACCAGATACAATATGGCTTTTTTCTCTTCCTGAGGTCAACAGAGACCTTCCTCTTTCCCAAATCAATAGGAAGTTTTCTGGTTTCATCTAATCCAACCATCTGACCTAGCTGATCACTCCTTCATACTTGAATCACTTTGTTCACTTGGCTTCTAAGACATCTTCTACCCTGGTTTTCCTTTGACTTCACTGGTCACACTTTACAAGTTCCTTTTTCTCAGCCCTCAATGTTGATGTCCCAAGCTTGGGCCAATTCTTCCATCTTAATTCTGTCTTTGGGTAGTTCCTTATAGACTTATGATATCAACTATGACTCTATGCTATGAAACCTGCATTTCTATCTCTAGCTTTTACTTCACTCCAGAGGTCCAGGGTACCAATTACGTGTTCAAATCCCACATGAAAAGTCTGACAGATGTCCCAAATATTATATATTTAAATGAGATGCCTGATCTACTACCCCCAACTCCAGATTTCTCAGTCTCAGGAAACAGTACTATCCATATTACATGTTCAGGACACACATAAGAGTCTTCCTTGATTCCTTGATTCTTCTGCTTCTGCTTCTTACTGCCTCACAACCAATTCTCAGCAAGATCTGCTATCCCAAATGTAAACTTCCACCACTGCCACCCCAGCATAAACCACCATTTATCTCATCAGGCTGCAGCAATAACCTAACAGGTGTTCTCATTTCCTCTCTTGGACCAGTCCATTTTCAACACAGGAACCAGATATCCTTTTTAAAAAATGCAAATTAGGCTATGAAAATCCCTTATTTAAAAATCCTCAAAGAGTTCCTATCACACTTGAAATCTCTGAACTCTCTACCTCTAAGAACTGAAGTGACTAGCTATACTTGAGCTGAATCAAGACCTGTAGAGGTGCTTTTTTGGTCTTCCAGAACATTCTTCCTTAGATCATCAGAGGGCTCCCACTTGACGACTCAAAGGAGCCTTCCCTAGAACCCTTTCTGAAGTATTCTCCCCATCCCAACACCCATTATTCCACTTTGTTTTCCCCCAGCACTGTGACACACATCTCAGCTATATTTACTCGTTTATCGATACTCCCATCAAGAATTAAGTTGAGTGCAGTTACTTTGTTGTGTTCACATAGGCACCACGGTCTGCTGTCCTCAGAGTTTACATCTTGTGAAAGATGACAAGGAAAACACCTCAAGCTCAAAAGACCCAGTTATCTGATATAAAGTCTGTTGTTTACTATGCAAATCTCACACTATGCTACTTAACATATTAGCATTACTTGTGTGCCAAGAATTATGCTAAAATTCTAAACACCCATTATTTAATTTTTAAAGCTTTCCACAAGGACAAATATGATTCTCCAGAGAGGGTCTTTTGCTTCAGGTCCCAAAGGTAAAGGCAAAACTGGGATTAAACCTCAAATCAACCACACCCCTGGTCAACATCTTCTATATTACTTCCTGCACAATGGGATGATCATGCTAGAATGACCTCTAATATTTCAATTCCACCTCCAGCAGGGAAAAAGAAATGTTATTACTTGTGTTGCTTGAAATTTAATTTATATATTAAATCCCAAGACTTCTTCTGAAATTTAATTTATATATTAAATCTCAAGACATATTCTATCTAAATACTGTACAGGGAGACTACTGGTCACAAACCAAGGCAGAAATGCATACATAGAGACCATGTGGCAGGCTGGGCCAGTAACACATCCAAGGAGACACTCATGACATTTCACCACTCACACTGCCCTCTCTAAAGAATATAACTGTAAACAAGAGCAACTTGTCAGAGGTGACAAGTTCACAATTTGGAGTCAACTAAGTCAGAACACATTAATAAAATACATTGACCTAATTCTCAACTTCATCTGTCACTGGAAAAATTACCCTTAAGACTTATATAGAAAGAACCAATCCAACCCTTTGTTTCAAACTTTGAATAACTGTGCAGTATAGAATGCCTCAGGTATCTCTTCCAGTTTGACACAGCACTAAGGAAATTTCATACAACTTTCTGGCTAAATTTTAACCTGGCTCAAGAACTAAAAACAAGTGCCACAAGATCAGAGAAGTAATAGGGACTCTGTTTCTTTTGGCTATTACAACCTAAGTTAGAAACAAACCATCTATGTCAAGGTAACGATGGTCTTGCTACTCATGGTACACAGCATACACTAATGCAAGCCTACATTTCATAAACACACACACACATACCTCTCTTATCAACCTCACAGCCCTTGAATCATCCACTGTGATAATGATTGAAAAATAAGATTGTAAAAACTTCCCAAAGATAATTCAAACATCAGGAAGATTAGGATTATATGGAAAATAAACTGTTTCTGCATTCAGTTTTACTAATGAGCATGAGCCAAAACTATTCTGTTGTCCTAAATTTAATCAAAATTGGTATCAATTTTCACACTGACAATTATCAGTACCTAATCTGAAACCCTAATCTGAAACTCTAAATAAACCCATATATTTTATGAAATTGCTGAAGTGTTAAATCCTTCATTACAATTTATTTATCTAAAGCCTTTGAGAACTAAATTTAATTCTTTAATAAAAATCAAGATGCTAGAAAATGTGGAAGTGAGGAGGAAGAGAGGAAAACTAAAATGCCTGAGAGTAAGGAGAATGTCCTACCTCAGGAAATTAGAAAAAAGCTGTCCCCATATATACTCTTACTCCTGACACACTCATGTTCCCTCCTTGATTTTATAATAGCTTCCTTATACCAACAAACTCATCTCCTATATTCTAATCTGGGAGCATTTTTACTAGGCTGTTCTAGTGGCTGGGCTTTGTGTAATCTCTGTACTCCAGGTCTCCATCTTCAGATCGAAGTCCATACACAAAGACAGCCTTTGCAATGGGAGAAAAAACAGCACTTAAGAATCAAATGACATGTAATCCCAGCACTCGGGAGGCAGAGGCAGGAGGACTGCTGAGTTCGAGGCTTGCCTGAGCTACATAGTGAGCTCAGGCCCAGCCTGAACTGCAAAGCAAGACCCTGTCCCCAAACAAACAAACAAAAAGAATCAAATCAAATGACACTAACAGAAGAACTGTCTACTCTCAACTAACCTCCCCAAAAATGAGATGACTTTTAAGTAAGGCCTTGTCAGTTTCTGACAAATTTCAAATGCAAAAAAAAAAAAATTGAAATTCAGCAAAAAATGGAAAATAAAACAATCACCAACTCCAGGGTGCAAATATGTGACTAAAGCAAGTCTTTAATCTCTTTATCCTTGATAATCCTTAGCGACTCAGCTATCGATAGTACCCTGGTACCAAGTCGATCGATGGCTGACATATACTAGAAAACTTTAACTCTTCCAGCAAAGCAGGTTCCATCGCTAGTTCCCCCTTCCTAGAGGGGGACCCAAGTTCTTTTACTTCACAAATCATAAAACAGTGGAAACTAGAAAGAATCCTTGAAGTTACTGCCTTCAACTTCCTCCTTCTGGAAGAGCCCAGACTGCTAAATTTATTCTCTCAGAACCTCAAAGCAAGTTAGTGCATAACTGAAGTTTGGAGGTTCATTTTCATGCTCCACTAATCTAGAAGGTCTATTGTGTTATATGACTGCCAAAGAAAATGAATGAATTTCTATCCACCCACTCACCCATCCTTAGAAAAGAACAGGTTTTATTTTATTATAAAAACCAAATACTGTGTGTTTCGTGGCTAAGGTATATATACTCTAGAGCTAAATGACTGTCTTATATCCTGGCTGCACCATTCACTGGCCATGTGACCTTGAGCGAATTACTCAATTATATCTTTATTTCTTTACCTTTAAAATGGAAGGAATAATAACAGCTAGCCTAGTGATACCCACCTTCTGAAGTTCAAAGCAGATTAAATGTGATGGTTTTTCATACTAATACACGATAAACAAATTATCAAGCATTTAAAAGCATCTTCTATAACACAAATGGTATGATGGGCTACCATTATCCTTTCAAGGTGATTTAAACTATAAAGAAATTATGAAAAAGAGTACTTCACTTTGCTTTATTCCTCTGGGGAGTTTTCTGAACACTTCATATACACAAGCATCATTTGGTACAAAATATTTTGAAAGGACCTCAATACCACAGTTTAGTGTACTTTGCCTAGACCTAACTAGTCTTATTATTCTGAACAATTTAAGAATCAGAATAAGAGGTGAAAAAGTCAAAGATACACCCTGACTTGTGTGTGGAGCATCACTGCTGATTTGACAACTGTATAAAGCACTCCCAGATCTGCAGTGGCATTTCACAGAGGGTAGGGTAGGGTCCATACTTGTTCATAAGAATCTAGAAAAGTCTCTGGAAGGGCAGCTTGCTTCAACTTTCTATACTACCAGCACCAGCCGTCTGTCAGCTCCAAGACTCCAGAAAGCTCTTCCCTTTAACTCTCCAGCCTAAGATGGTAGCTGTTCTATTTCATGATTTTATTTATGATAAAGTATTCAAAGTTATAGTACAAGTCAAGGGAAAACTGTTCATTATTTTTTTAAATATTAGCATCTACATGTCTACATCTCATAAGTCATATCATTGAAAGTAAACCTACTAGAGGTTTAAGTTAACAATATAATTTACCTGAGTCACCAGAGCATTAGATAATTTCACTTTTAAATGAAAGATTAACTCATTGTTTCATTATATCTTCCTACTGTGGTTATGTTAGAGCATTTTTTCATATTCAAATCCATATTTTAGTCTAAGCTGTATTGTTTCTACACTTCTCTTGTATTTCAATTAGGAAATTACATTTGTTTTTTAAATTGTGAATAGTAAGTAGATAACACTATTAATTTTGTTTGAGATTAATAACCAACAAAAAATAGGTCTGTGAAACACATGTTTAGATAGCAAGAAGAAAAGAATAAAAAAATACCTGGAGGGAATACATCACCCAAGGGAAGTGTGGCCTATGACAAGCCCTCAGAAAGTACTTGGTGATGCTTAAAAAATCAGTTGCTATTCACTCTTTTCTCTAGGTAAAACACCACAGTATAGTTTCTCAAAGACACAGGAGTTAGCCAGATGCACTAACGTACAATGGCACCAGAGTAAGGCAGGCCTGCATTAATCCTCGGCTGTACCTTTGATCAGCCACGGAAATGAACCTGACCAAGTAATTTCATTTCCCTGAATGTTGGTGTTTTACCGGGAGTAGTAAAAAATTCCTCAGTTTCTCAAGTTAAAGCTTCTCATTAAATAGCCCCTCAACAGTAGTTAATCTCTTCTTTCCTCCTTCTGGCTATTCCCTAATTTAAAAGTATGTCCTTGGTGATGCACATCTGTAACCCCAGCACTCTGGGAGGCTGAGATAGGAGGATTGCAAGTTCCAGCCCAGCTAGAACAAAGTAGTGACCTAGCAAGAACCGGTCTCAAAATAAAACTTGAAAAAGGGCTAAGAATATAGCTCAGTGTGAAGGATCTAGGTTTAGTTCCCAGTACTGAAGAAAAAAAAAAGTATCTTAAAGACAAGAAAATCCAGAAAATAATTGTATTAGTTATCTATTGCTATAGGGTGAGTTACCACAAATCCAGTACTTAAATGTATGTATCACTTAGCATGTCTCTATGGTGAGGAATGGGGGTGGCATGGCTGACTTGCTGTCCCTCACGGGCTATAATTAAGGTGTCAAATAGAGCCACAGCCTCATCTGAAGATATTCAGAGTGGGCAGCATCTGCGCCCAAGCTCACATGGCTGTTAGCAGAGGTGAAGTCAATTTCTGGACAGCTGTTGGGATAAGGCCAGGTGTTTCTCTCCGTTGGTCAGAACTCAGCCTGAGTTACCTGCCATGTGAGATTTCCAACATGGCAGAGAGAAGGAAATGAAGACTCTGACCACAGAGAGAAGCCAAACTGTAACCTAATTAACACTTAACACAGGTCTGTCTTTGAGCTGGAACACAGGTTTTCTCCTTCCAACCCAACTGGGAAGGACAGCCATGGCTCTCCTGGGTCTCCAGTTTGCCAGCTGCAGAGGGTGAGACTTCTCAGCCTCCAAAATTACAGAACCAATTCCTCATACTCACCCCCCCACTCTCTCCCCTCCCTCCCTCACAAACACACACACACAAGTCTAATAATCATGGGGCTGAGGGAGTACTTCTACTCACAGCACCAGCAGACAAGGAAAAAAGGATCAAACATCAGCCATTTCTCTATCTTTTCTCTTTACTCATTGTTAACTCAACTGTATCAAAACCGCTGTGTCGAGCCAGGGATTAAGCTCAGTGGTTCGGGCATCTGCCTTATAAGCACAAGGTCCGGAGTTCGATCCCCTGCACCATATACCAAAATGCTGAGCATGGAGGCTCACACCTGTAATTCCAGCACTCAGGAGGCAGAGGCAGGAGGATCGCTGTGAGTTTGAAGCTACTCTGGGCTACAAAGCAAGACCCTGTCTCAAAAAAACAAACAAACAAAAAAACACAACACTGTGTAAGTAACACAGGGCACTTTTAACACAAGGCACAGACACACCTGCAACAATTTACTTCATGGTGATTTCTCTGCTTCAACTTGCTGCTCTTTTCAAAAGAAACGTCAACTAAACACTAGCTCACTACACGCAGTAGAAGATTTTGCTGGACGTAATGTACCTTTCAGGAAATTATTCTCAATTGCCAAGAACCTAACCCTCTGAGGAAAATCTACGTGCCAAAAAAACAAACATTTTATACAGAGATATTTGGGGCTCCGGAGTTAACAAGACATGGATTGAGATGCCCACCTCCTCCGTGGAGTTTAACACAGACCTTACATGAGGTTGTTGACGATTAAGTTATGTAACGCTCACTGCAATTCAAGAGTATGTAAAGTGCTAAATATTTGCTAGCTAGTTTATTTGCCATCCTAAACAACCAAAAATATATGTATTCTACATAATAATATGCTGTAATCACCCACTGACCCCAAGGTGTAATTTTGTTATTAATCTATATGCATCTAACTCCAGCAAGTAGGTTGAACTACTCTGCCTGAAGGCCACTGGTAAGGTTCTGAATCTAAATTCTACCAAACTTTCCCCTGAAGAGGGTAATCCCTTGATCTAGAACAGACTTGGGCTTAACTGTTCATCGGACCTCATTTTGGTATTAAAAGTGTCTGAATCTGGCTAATATATTATATGTTCACATTATCTAAACAGAATAAAAACTTCCACTGAGGGCTGGAGATTTAGCTCAATGGTTCCTGCGCCTGCCTGGCAAGTGCAAGGTCCCTGGTTCGAACCCCAGTAACCATATACAACAACACTGGGCTTGCAATCAATACCACCCACCACAGTGCAGGGAGTGGTGACTCCCGTCTACAATCCCAGCACTCGGAAGGTAGAGGCAGGAGGGTTGCTGTGAGTTCGAGGCTTGCCTGGGCTACACAGTGAGCTCAGAGCCAGCCTGAACTACAAAGCGAGATTCTGTCTCAAAAATAAAAAATTAAAAAATTTTAAAACTTCCACTGAGAGATAAATATTTTGTTTCATTGTTGTAGTTTAAAAGATTTTTTCTTTCTCCTTTTTGAAGTAAACCATGAAAATACAGTTTTATGGGGTCCAAATCACACGTAAGAGTGTCACACACTGTCCAGTCAGGGAGTTATGACTAAGCAGCAGACCTTTATTTCAGAGGCCAAGTCACAGAACGGAGTGGTAGAGCTGTGACACCCTGCTCGGGCAGCAGTAGGCGCTGTGGAGTACAGTCCACACCGGCAGACACTAGTTGTAATTAAGGTACTAACCAAACTTTACGTGCCCCTGGCTATTTACAGTTCAAAATGTACTTTCACCTTTCTCATCCAATCTTTAAAGATCCAATCCTTAAACACAAATGTCATTTTAGTCTCATCCTTTTACACAAACCAGAAAGTTCCAAGCAAGTGGTCTGAGAACCTGGAAAGCTAATCCTTGTAGCTCAGAGCGTGCCTGACACGTGCCCTCCTCCTTTCCTAAGGGCACATGGCCAGTGCTCTTTGCCCACATTCTGCCTGTTTGAAATGAGGATAAAACTAGACCTTGCTTCCGAGGCGAAAGAAAAACTGTGATGATTAAAAAAGGGGGAGGGGTACAAACTCATGTATACAGGGCATAGGGGGTTGTAGGGTGGGTGGGGAATGGGAAAAAGTGAGAGTTCTGTCATATACTGGTACGAGTTCTCAATGTTGAGTGTCATCATTATGTTTATATAAAACGCTCCTATATCATAATTTAAAAAAAAAAAACTAGACTTCGGTTTACAGAGAAAGAAAGTGAGACAGGGAAGGAACTAGCTAGCCAGGGTCAACTGCAAGACTGTGAGTCTTCTGAACCCAGGGTCCTGCTCTTCTCCTGCAGCTGTGCTTCTCAAAATCCAGCCTGCACCTGTACGGTGAGCCACGCAGCTACAGGGACCAGAGGCAAGACAATGCCTAGGACTCCTATTTGAAAAGCAAGAAAAAAAAAAGACTTCCTTTCTTTTTAGATCTGTCTCTGTCTCTTTCTCGTTCTTGGTGCTTTATCTTTTGGTATTCATCACTGGGTTCCTTCCACACAAGGCAAACAGACCCTCACAGCTATCACAGGCGCACATAAGTAGCACATCCACCTCCACCCTCCTCGCACCAGTTCACCAGTTCCCTTGTCCCTGCCAGGGACACAAGCAGCAGAGGACAGAGGCTGCTGCCAGGGCAAAGCGGCCATCTAGGCGGGAGATGGGACGGTGCAGGAGCTGAGACTTCAAGCTCCCTGCCCCCTCCAGTGTCCCGTTAGACTTCACTCAGGAAACAGACTCCAAATTAGTGAGCAGTGTCAGCATGGAACCCCAGGAGATTAAACCCTAAGAGTTAGGCACCCCTCCGCATCCCGGCCCTCTTTAGCCAGGAAGCCAGCCCTGAGCATATGATTCAACCATGATCTTGTTAAAACACCTGGAGGAGAACAAAACTTCTGGTTCTTAGGCTACATTCGAGTAACAAGGTCTCTCACCACAGGATTCCTCTTTCACCTTGTTTATATACAGAAACCACTAAGAAACTTTCCTTTTTTTTTTTTTCATGATTCAAAAAAAGGTGGGCTTAAAAATAAGCATTAAATACAATTTATCCTCTGTGTCTTTAAAATGCGTTAAGTCTAAGTAATGAAACCTATTCAAGTTCAGGCTATCCATTTACCTGGGTTTGGTGATTTCACACAGACAGAAGAATGACAATGTACTTGTGTATTCACTGCTGTCCTCCCAGTGCTCAAGCACAAAGTCTGCCCTGCTCCTCCCCAGGCAGACACCTTCCATGCTCAGAAGGGCTACTCACTGGAAATGGTAACACTGTCTAAAAACAGGAGCAAGGGCCCATTCCTCAGCTCATGGATAGGATAGGAACGAAGATGAGTGACTCAAGTTGAATGGTAAGGGTAATCGCTTTTCAGCAGTGGCAACAATCCTAAACTCTAGTGGAGGGAAGAGGCAAGGTTTTGCAGAACCCCTGCAGTAGGAGATCTCAGATAGTGGACTCTCCTCCAGGGTAAACCCAAAGGGCACAGAAGAATGACGTGGCCAGCAAACCAAGTCTCAACCTCTTCATCCCCAGACGGGGCCAATTACACTTTCCCTGCCTAGCGGGACACTGCCATCCTTCCAATCACACAGGAAAATCAATATGAAAGTTTATGAACTCTGTTCCTTCTTAACAGCCTTTAGAAATGTTATAGGTGACTAATGGATGGTACGTTTCATTTTTCTGTCCTTTAGCATTTGGGGGCTGAAGGGGGTTGTTAATGGAATACACTGTATTCTTTTAATGGCTTTCAAAGGTGGAATGTTACCAGACTAACAAACCACTTTTACAACTGGAACAAACCGTGCCTGACATTCAGTAATACTTGGAAATCCATCATCAATTTGACTTACACCCAGCATCAATAAATCACACAAAGTAGACCCTGTATAGCACAAGGAGTAAACAAAAGTAAACATTGTATTTCACCTGCCTTGTTGGCTAGACAAAATGAAAACCCTGGCCTCCTCAACTGGAATAATGCCTTTGGTCTCTGGCTGGTTTGGTTATTTTTGGAAACTTTTATGGAATATTAACTTTATTTGCTCTAATTCTGTAGAAAGCCACATTGGAAGTCCAAGGAAATATAAATGATTAAAAAGCAAACCTGAAAAAAAAAAGTAGCCTCCCATTTTGCCCCAACTTTCTTTAACTAAATTTTAACTGTATCTCTTCCAAAATAAGAGAAGCCTGTTGTTATTCTAGCTCTGGGGGTCCCGGTGCACACAGGTGCTAAATTTTTCTCACCCCCTGTTGTTTTTTCAGAGATAAACATAAGTGAAAGAATGATACAGAGAAGTAACATTTTAAGTCAGTGTAGTATTTTTAAATTTATGATGCAGGAGAGGGAGAAAAACATGAAGCTAGCAGATGCAGGAAGGCATCAAACACTAACTACACTCAAGATTACAACCAGTTGAATTAGTCCACCAAAACAAGTCAAAAATAAAAATAAAACTTGATGTATTACTACTTCAAGTACATTAATTTGTAGACCTCCCAGGTCCACACAATACATTATCATTCTTAAACCAGGTCTTTAGAAGACACACCAGCCTTAAATGGCACAAAAGAGATTTTTAATCCCAATTAGTTCGGCGCCCTTGGTTGATATTATTCTGAGTTTTTTTTTTCTGACCAAAATAATGAATAACCCACAAACGCGCTAATGAATAACTAACTCCCTTTGTCTCCAAGGACAGCAGAGCCCAACAAGAAATGTCAGAGGCCCTGAGGTAAAATAAAAACCTTTATAATGAAAATCTTCCCAATTATATAGTCCTCTGGGTACTAGGAACGTAGAATTGTCTTAAATATTTAAATAGCGTGTCAAATGTGTTTAAAGTGGGGATCATAAACCTGATTTCCCAGATGCTTTGAAAAATGCATTTCTACCAGTCTAATTACAATGAGTAACCGACGAAGCAGGAAAGAGAGGAAATGCTGCTATTGGTGCAACATAGCTGGGAGCTCTGCGCACAAGTCCAAGTGAGGCCAGTAGGTTGTCAACTGTAAAATGTCTCCCAAGCTCACTCAGCAGCTCCGACAAACAGAAACACTCTTATCTCTGTACATTAAAAATTTACATCAAGTAAGCATTCAATTTTAAAACTAATATCTATAATTGTGGAAACATTAAGTTATAAAGCAGCTCTTTCCTCTACTGAAGGACAAAATAAAAATATACTATTGAGGGCTGGAGGGTTAGTTCAGTGGTTCTGGTGCCTGCCTCGCAAGTGCAAGGTCCTGAGTTCAATCCCTGGTAACCACATAGAATGCTGGGCGTGGAGACACGCCCACCAACAATCAACACCGCATAACACAATGCCGGACGTGGTGGCTCACGCCTGTCATCCCAGCACTCAGAAGGCACAGACAGGAGGATTGCTGAGTTCAAGGCTTGCCTGGGCTACATAGTGAGCTCAGGGCCAGCTGAACTACAAAGCGAGACCCTGTCTCAAAAAAAAAAATGTGGAAGCACAAATTCTCAGACGAGTTCTCAGTACTTCCTGGTGTAGTGGATACAAATCACCTACATAGTATTCCCCAAAAAACTTCAACCTGAATCTAATCATGATAAAATGATCAGAGAAATCTGTGGAACCAGACAACTAACATAAAGTCTTCAAAAATATCAAAGTATTTTGTCATGAAATAAAATAAAAAAGCAGAAAGGGCCATTCCAGATTCAAGGAGGCTAAAGAGACTTGGCAAGCAGATGTGTCTTTGATTAGATTCTGGTCAAAGGGAAAAAAAATGGCTAAAAAGACTGTTCTGATAATAAACAGAGAAAAAATAACTAAATATTAAGTAGAATAAAATATTACATAATTTCACTGTGGCCTACATGACTACATATAAGGGAAACTTCTGCACCAAAATTAAATTCCTCACCAGCACCAGAATGGCCAAGTAGTTAAGGTGTTGGACTTAAAATCTAATGGATTTATATCCCCGTGGGTTCAAACCCCACTTCTGGTACAGCTGCATTCGCTTTTCCAGGTTCTGCGGTGTCCAGATGGCAGAAGCTGAATCTTTACTATACATACAAAATTAAATTCCTCAGTTATAATGAATACATGCACGAAGCCTGGTTAGGGACTGTGCACTGAAATGTCACAATGTCTCAAGCTTCCAACATACTACTTGAGAGAGACAACGGGAGCAGAAACACTGAAAAGCAGTGAAATAGAATTTCTACTTTACAAAATAATATAAGACAAGATTAAACTTTTTAAAAAATTCAGGTGTAATGTATGAATTTTACTTAAGAAATTATGTAATGGTTGGCTAATGTGGGGCTAGCTGGACAGGGCTCCAGGGAAAGCTGTTTTAAGAGTACAGTTTAGGAGGAACCGTCCTTTTATCTTTTCTCCTTTTGACTCTCTTTCTCCTGCACATTTCTCAGAAGGCAAATCCTAGCCAGGGCTGGAGTAGGGCAGCCATTGTGTAGCTGAGAAGAGAAGATAAAGAAAAGTACCATGATCTTGGTCTGTACACAGCAGAGCTGCCCGTGGTGAGCTCTAAACCCTGCCCTAGGCTTCTACGTGTGAAAAAAACAACCTAGGACACAAGCTTCCAAATGCTCTCAGTTCACACCAGACTTAGCCTCTCAAGTAACTTTTTTCACAGTAACCTTAGGGCAAAAACAACATCTAACAGTTGTGTTTATTAACTAGATAGGTGTCAACATGTAATACCATTTATGTACTACCAACTTATTAACTACTTCAAAAAGTAATACACATAAATTGGAAGAAAATAATACTATTTAATTTTAAATAACCACAATTATTAGTGAAATGGATATTCCAACTGTGCATCCAATATTTTCTTATACCACCACCATCACTTTCCATTTACACTGCTTTTCACTTACTGCTTGCTTTTTAAAATTGTGATTAAAATATACATAACGTAAAATCCAGGGGCAGTAGGTATCTTCACATTGTTGTGTAACTGTCACATTACTCATCTGCAGAACTTTCTGATCTTACCCAACTGAAAATCTGTACCCATCAAACACTTAACTCATTTCCTCTTTCCCAAATCCTTTCAACCACCATTCTTTCTGCTTTATGACTCTGACCAAGAATTTCATATAAGAGCAGTCAAACGATATTTGTCCTTTCAGGGCTAGTATATGTCACTGAATGTAATTTCCTCAGTGTTCATCTGTGTTGTAGCACATGAAGTTTCCTTCATAAGGATAAGAGTAAGGCAAAACAGTACTCCATTTTGTAGATATAGATACATGCTCCTTTTATCCAGTCGCCCAACGAAAGACACTTGTTTCTACCTTTTGGCTGCTGTGAATAATGCTGTATAGAAAATATTTGTTTTTTTAAACCACAACTATTAAAAATGTAACTTTACAAAGATAAAGATTGTACAATTTATTACTGCAACTGTCAATCTCCTCAACCTAGTAGTTTGCCTGGTGTTCAAAGGATGTCACACATCATTTAAAACTTTAAATGTCCTAAGACTCCCGGAGTTTGCTGCAGCACCCCAGTGATCTGATGTACCATCTGGAAAGCACACCACATGAGGTAAAAGCCACTGTCATCCGCATTTCCAACTGAGCAGAACTCAATCCTTAAGTTATGCAAACCATCCCATCAAATCCATACTTCCACAAGACTTCACCAGAGATGCTCCAGTCTTTAAGTCAGATGCTTGCCAATGTGACAATCCTTAAATTCTGTGTTCATGGCTCCACTATGTTCTTATGAGTTACTATAATCACTCTCAAGGCTCAGAAAATGCACTTTCTTATCCACCATGTAAATTGTGCATTGCCCTTTAACAGTTATAGCTTACTATTACGGTTAATTTTACACTTGCGCTTCACTGGGCAACAGGTTGCTCAAATATCTGGTCAAAAATTATTCTGGATATTTCCATTGCGGTGATTTTGAATGAGGTTAACATTTAAATTGGTAAGCTAAGTAAAGCAGAATGCTCTACCTAATGTGAATGGGTTCTCATCCAATCAGCTGAAGGCCTGAACAGCATAAAGGCTGACTCTTTCCCTGAGTAGGGAAGAATTCTTTTCTGCCTGATTGCTCTTGAACTGGGCCATCAGCTTTTTCCTTGCCTTTGGAGTCAAACTGAAGCCCTGGCTCTTCCTGAGTCTTGAGCTTGCCTGCCTCTGTATCAAAGACTATACCATCAGCTCTCCTGATTCTCATACTCTACAGGCTCAGCTGACCATCCACTCTGTTGGGGTTCCAGTTTACTCATCCTGGAGATTTTGGGAATTAACAGCCTCTATAATCTCATGAGCCAATCCACCCATTCATACATACATACATACATACATAATGCCCTGTTTTTTTCTATTTTTCTGCAGTATTCCCTGAGTCACATGTTCTGTCAACAATCTCAAGACACATTCAGACTCCTTGGCATATCATTCATGACTCTTCACCTACTTCCTCCTTATTCTTCTCCAGCTTCATATCTGAATCTTCCAACACCTTGAAAGCAAGGACTATATTTTTTTGGCTATTGTGTTTCCAGAATACTGGCTCTCTCATCATATATGCCTAGTGACTTTCTATTGAGTAAAGGATCAGATGAAGTTCACACAGTCCTCAACCATCAGCTATTGGCTTAATTTAGGAATTGTTAACCAAAATATGAAAGGGCCATTCTGGCATCATGTGGGGCCAATGATGGTATCCACACCGTGGACCCAGAAAGGAGAGTAACACAGTGTCTTTAATTCTTTATCTGTGTCCATGAATACTACAACCATCCTGATCCAGAACCCACACTGTAAACTAACAAGTTGAATCAGAAGGCCACAGAAAATAGAATCAGGAAGCAGTAGCACTATTTTTACATGCATTCCAAAGTGTATTGACCCTGAGAGTTAACTATCACTTAAGTAAGTACCTGAAATATTTTTTTAACCATGATCATAATTATAGTCATTTCTGGTCACCATCAAAATAACTCCTTACTGGCTGATGTGTCCCAAGCCTCTTATTCTTTCTAGATTTTAGTTCCCTTATCAGTTAAATCAACCATACCATACAACTTGCAGCTGTGAGGAATAACTGAGACTATGCATTGGAAAGCACTCAACACATTACCTGATGCATACTTAGTTATGATATAATAAATGCAAGTTATTAATATTATTACTACTATTGCTGTCATCAGGCTTGCAAACACAAAGAACTATAAAAGCGAGCAACAGTTCACTGGCCAAGCATGAACTGAAAGATTTTAATGGGCCTCTATTCCTGAAAAATTAAACACTGGGGTCTGATATTAAGGAACTTAGCTTGACACACCATGAGTACAGCAACCTAATAAGGACAGCTATTTTAGAGACAGCCCCCAGGGAAACTAATTCCTAACCTAAACATCAGTACTTCTAGGAAATAAAACAATTCAAATCCAAACATAAATAAATAAAAAAGAAAAGAAGGAAAATTAAAAAGCTACATGAATGCTTAGTGTTACACTCATTTTTTTTAATCTCTCCATTTATACCAATTCCTCTATTGACAAAAATACACAGACACTATGACAAACAATTCTTGGTGTACATGTCTAATATAAATCATTACTCACCTTAACCAAATTGAGTGGTTATTAGGAAGGCTGTTAGTTAATATTATTTGATGGTGTGAGCACTTTTAATTAAACATTAAAGATTAAATCTAAAATACCTGAAGGAGTGTTTAATTGTGCTATTTTGCATAACAAAGTTATAATTTATATTATATACATACTTTCTATTTCTAGCCTAAATACACATACCACCTGCAATATAACTTCACTAAGTAAACAGCAGTTTGTAGAGAGTATCAGTGAAATAATTTGCTATTCCCCAATTATGCTTCAATTTAAAATATATAAAGTAAAATTTATTGAGTTAGAAAAGCACATTCTCTCTGCATTTCAAGTTAACTAGGTTTTCTATTTCTTCGCAAGTACAAAACACAGCTTTTCATTATTCTCTTCCAACTTTCTTCTCTCATTACCTGCTATACTGTAAAAAGAATAGGATTAGCTAATAAAATAATATTTGTCACTTATATGTACCAGTTCATTTTATTAGTTATTAAAATTCTTTACTTTATTCTTTTCTTCCACACAATCACCTTTCTTCTACCATTTCTAATACAGCATAAATAGCTGTCACAGTCAACCCTCCCATCCAAGACCCATAGGCAGAGCTCCATGTATGCAGAGGGACTTTCCTAAGATAGGGTCCTTTTACAGGAGGACTACCACCTGTTCCACTTCCCTGCTTCTGATCTTCCTTTTTTTTACCTTCAGTCTGTTTCACAGTCCAATGAGATGTCTCACGCTTGTACCCAGCATGCATACACACACACACACACACACACACACACACATCCTTACTGCACAAGCTACATATTATTATGAGACCATGAAGTTTGACCCTGACATTAAATTACATGTTTTTCTGTAGAATTTACTGGTAGGGAAAGGACGAAGAAGAAAAAAATAGTTTCCACTTTTAAAAGATCCCAAAAAGACAATCCTACCTTTCCCAGGATTTGGAGGAAAAGGACTTCCAAACTCTTGATGCTTTGGCTTTAAAGTGTGTGTCCCTGACATGCCTCCAGGCTGGGTGACCTGGAATCTCAGCTTCTCATTGGTGAGCACTTGTCTCCTGGGGCTCAGAGCGGGCAGATGGATGGGGCTTTCAGCCATACTGTGCTGAAGAGCCACCCCTCCTCCCAAGGGCATCTTGCGATACAGGCTGTTAGAAAGGCTTCCAATAGCGGGGCTTGGTGTGCTGCCACAAGACGAGGGGCCAGGAGTCCCTGAGTGGGTTCGGATGGGAGGAATATGTTGGCCACTGACCATCCTAGGCCCCTGTGGGGTTCCCGACGTATGGTGAAGACTCATGCTGTGTGACCTTCCATTCATCCTGAAAAACCTGTGGCCAAGATGGTCAAATATCCAATGGCACTAATGACTCCTTTCAGGCAAAGTCCAATAAGTTATCCATGGTGTGAGTTATAAGCCTGTTTAAAAAAATAAATGCAGCCATTTTTAAAAGTAAAAATGAAACTAAAGTACACAGTTTTCAACTTGTGTAGCATTCATATCAGGAAGAACAGAAGCACCCTTAGCAAAACAGCCTTTTATGTGGAACAAGGTCATAAAATACATGGTTCATTGGCAGGCTCTTTCCCCTTCCACATTCAAAGGAGACATGGATTATGGATCACTATATTGTCTTGTTTGCCGCTGAGCCCTTCTCAATAGGGTGCTCTTGGCAACTGCAATGAACCTTGTGGTGCCGGTTTGCAAAATAAAACTTATTTTGATCCCTAAACGATCTGTCCACAGGAGCTCCTTCCTCCCCCCTCAGTGGGTCCTGCGAAACAAAAAAGCAGCACCTTCATGAGCAGTGAGACCAATGCTTCAAAGGTTCCAGTGAACAGTAACAGACACACATGGCCTGTAGATGCAGTGATGGAGATGTTATACCATCTCATTTTGCCTCTAAAACAAAGTTTTTCATAGCCCCTAGGTTTACAAGACAAACACCTAAGCCTGGGAGAAATCACAAAGGTTTTATGTATCCTTATATTTAAATACTCATAGCAGTATTGCAGTCATAGCCCACATGATAAAAGTATGAAGACTGAACAACCCTCCAAAGAATGAACTCTTTAGTATGTTCACTGTGCACTACACTGCATCCTATTTATCAGCTACAGCCTCACAAAACTCCCTATGGAAGAACCAAAAGAAACACTCATAGGACCACAGACACCATTACCCACTCATATGTGAGGAAGTCAGTATTCATGACTCCAAAATGTGAAAGAAGACCCTTCCCTCCTTTGATCAACTCCTCCCCAAAGTGTAATGCAATGAGTGCCCAAGTTCCACGGTACTACCTTTCTCCAAATGTATGACAGATCCCATTCACAGTCTGCCATTCATAAGGCCTGACAGTCATGGGAAGAAGCCAAGATTCACACAGGAAATAAGTACTGAGTGCAAAGCAGTAGTGTCCAGATATCTTCAGTTATATAGTTTTCATCTTTTCTTTATAATTCACTCAAGGTTTTAAGACAAATATTTTCAACTCGACTCCAAATGATCCCATAAATCATTAAAGAAAGAATATTAAGGAAAGAAACCTTTTCGCTTTTTTTTTCTTTTCTCATTTTAGGTAATCAAAAAAACATTTCAAGTTTCAAGTCAAATGCTTACTACACCCACTGCAAGGTTCATCATGCGTGCCTATGTTGAGGATCTTCAAATATAATTAGCATCTAGGTATAGTAGCATATACCTATAATTCCCACTACTCGGGAGGCTGAAGCTGGAGAATCACAAGTCTGAGTTGAAACAAGGCAGTTCAGTGCTTATAATGAGACAATT
Source organism: Thryonomys swinderianus (assembly GCA_004025085.1). Lineage (NCBI taxonomy): Eukaryota > Metazoa > Chordata > Mammalia > Rodentia > Thryonomyidae > Thryonomys > Thryonomys swinderianus. Next base: position 72,749 of record PVIC010002549.1, read on the forward strand.
CTCCGTTCCTTCTTCCTTTCCTTCCTTTTTCCCTCCCTCCCTCTCTCATTCCCTCTCCCTCCCTCTTCCTCTCTGCATGTTTCTCTAGTTCTCTCTCGCAATGACCCTCTCATTGTCTGTGAGTGTGTGTGTCAATTTAGAATGTTTCAACTTTGACATTCAATATTATCATCCTGTCCAACAGTCGTAGGAGACACCCAGTAGTACTGATCTAAATCAGGTTTTACTCTTGTCCTCCCTTCCACAGTCGTACTCATGAAAGGACAAGTGAACCCAAATTAACCAAGCCTCGACATTGTAAGTTTGTTTATGGAACAATAAGAAGTTGACACTGTCAGATTCATTTTTACACTGGAAAAATTCTAATGCCTCTTCTGTTGTGTCCATGTAGAACTCCAGTCAGCCTGTTGCTTCATTCACTGGTTAGCCATGAGCAGCAGTCTTTGAAAGTCTCTCAGATAAAATTTTATCCTCATATAAAGTTAGCTATCTATTCTCCCTTCATTGATAAAATACTGTTTTCCAAGACTTCTGAAGCCTGAAGAAAGTACTTATTCAGCACCCGTCCAAAAAAAAGAGCAAAGAAATATATCATAGTCGCAACTCTTTTTTAAAAATGAAGAATGGTTCAACATGACTGGAAATATGAGTCACTAAGACCATGGTCCAAGTGACAAGTGTCTGCAGAGTTCCAGACTGTGCCCATTTCCAGGCTTTTACAAAAATAAGGGGGTCATTTTTGGCAGCAAGATCACAGAAAAGCAGGAATTCTCATTAAAGACGTGGGTAAAGACACATAAGTAAGCACTTAGCATTAAGCTCTACCGTTAAGAAGGTGAGTCTGCAGGAAGGAAAAATAACTGAGTATTGAGAACTTAATTAGGTATCAGAGAGTCATACCTGTCTTGCACTGAATATTACTTCAAAAGCAGCAAGCAGAAAATAGTGATTAATACCACAAAGAAAAATCAAAATCAACCGGGCAATGGCATGTGAGCTGAGCAAAATCAGACTCGAGGCAGAAAAGAAAATATGTTCAAATGTTCCTGCAAATTCCAATTTTCACATTAGTTATGGTAAACAATTTTTCAAGCATTAGATACCAGAATGTGAAAAACAATTTTATTTGCTCATATTATACTTTTATATATTTGGGGGCTAATCTGTGTAATCAGCACAGAATTCTAAATTCACTTTATAACACAAAAGTAGTCAGTTTGGGATTATACCTGTAATCCCAATGCTTGGGAGGCTGAGACAGGAGGATCATCAAGAGTTTGAGGGGGTGGTTACATGAGTTGAAGGCCAGACTGAACTACATAGCAAGCTGTCTCTAAATAAATAAATCAAAAGAATCAATTGCTCCAATTAAGACATATACTCAAAGTCAAAATATCTGAATGTTATATTGATTTTGAGATGTATATAAATTGTACCAATAAAGAATTCAATTAAAAAATATCTGAATACTACTAACAAATCATTACTTTTATCTACAGAAGGCTAAGAAATAGGAAATAATCACTACCATCTCTTGACATCTATTAATCCAGATAATTTGGGGGACAAAGATTATTAAAATATCCATTTAATGTAATTAGGAAAATAAATGTGTAGCTTCCATACCTATAGAATTTAAATCTACAGGGACTGAGTAGACACAGAAACAAAAACAGAGCACCTCTACCAACTCTAATCAATGAGGAAGGCTCTCCCACCACCAATGTGCAAAGTGGTATCAACCAGAACAAATTAATTGAGGACTAAACTTACACTTTGCAAAGAAAGTAAAAATCACAAATGTAACTGATACAATGGAAGATACTCTATTTTAAAAACTTGACTACATTTGCAGCATTTGTTAAAATCTGTCTTCTCCCAACTACTCTATCCTGGGCTACCAAAAAAAAGAAAAAAGAAAGAAGGAGCAACCAGACATAATAAATTTAGAACATTTTGGGTCTGACATTGACATATTTAGAATTTTATACTTCACTGGTGGACACAATGAAAATGTTCATTCTGCTAATGAGTCAACATAAGAGTTAATAAATCTCTACTTTTGACCACTTGCAAACTCTTAAATCACTCCTGTAAATCAGGTCAGAGAGGAAATGACTTAACCCCCTAAGGAAACGAAGGTACAAAACCATTTCATAATTCCACTAGTTTTCTGGAAAAGCATGACTTTAATCAAATATAACATCATGATGTCTCTACTTTCTACTGAAGGCTCTAGGCACTGCCCCTCTTGGATGAAGAGATTAAACAAATGAGAGCAATATTAATCATCCATTCAAGAAAATTCCAAAAATACAGGTTCCATAATGCTTATCTACAGCTAAAGGCCCTTTCTTAGTAAATATCATTAATAGGCTCATCTAGAGTCATAATTCATCTGATGAGCCAGTTAATTATTAATTTTCATACATCATTTCATTTCCTTAGGCTACATTTAGCCTTTGTTATATTTTCCATTCCTTATGCCACAAGTTTTTCTTCCCCTGCACAGAAAACCTGGTGTGAAACCCAAAACCCTGATCTCTAACTGCTCCATATATATGTACTCATGTATGTACAGTCCAACTAAAGAAAGTTCTTATTGATTCTTTCATTTTTACTTTTGGGTTAGTGACTGCATAATTTCATTAACACTGCCTTTACAGTTTCACTGCTTTGATCGTTAATAGGTCCATGCTATTCCCGCTGTCTTGTCTTGTTACAGCTTTTGTAAGCAAAAAAATATAGAAATGAAAAGCCTGCTGATAGATAATATAAGTTATCCTCCTGCAAGGCTGCAATGTGAAGCACATTTTGCATTCAATCAAGAACAGATAGAGCTGAATGTTCTTAGATCCCAAGAGTTCACTTTAATAAGCAGAATGTACCTTGTCCTAACACAGGTGACTGACTCTTCAGAAAAGATTGTATAAACAAAAACCAATCATGTAAGTCATTTTATTGGCAACAATATAAACACAGCTATATTAGATGTCACCAATAAATCAAAATTATTCTTGTCTGCAATTTTAACAAGAGGAAAGTGCAAACATGTGCCTGTGAAAGTGGAGGATATTGTAGAGGAAATGTATTGCATGTGTATCATAGTTTTCTAAATTGAAACTGGAGAGTCCCATATTATGAAAAAGCAACCCACAACAGGGTACAGGTGATCATTTCTGCAGACCGATCGCTAGTGAAACTGACAAACACAAAAATTAAAACAAATAACAAATAAAACAGCTAATTCTTCACTACTGAAATGTGAAGAAGAAACTTCAGGAGATTACATCTCGTAACTACCACACGCAGACCTATTCGTGGGAGTATTTCCCAGGTTTAATATTGGTAATTGGAAATATATTAACATATTCATTCAGAACATTAAGATGGATAGATGTCTCTCAAGTAATACAATCACCAATAAGATGAAATCAAAGAGGTTCCTTCAGACATACACTAATTAAAAATTAGTAGACAAATCAGTCTTTCCTCCAGAGATTCCAGACCATCTTTCCAAAGACTGCTTCAGAAGACATAATATCGTTGAATACTATGGATCCCATTGGATGGAAATCCAGATTGCCACTCATCTGTGGACTTAAACCCTTAAGTAGATACAGACACATTTTAACTTTTTTGACTTCTATATTTTATAAAATTTATTCAAAATGAAAAGAATCTTTCCTGAGCTTATGAAAATAATGGGCAATGCCATTTTAAATTTAAATTATGGCTATAGTAAACATGGATAGGACCCAAGAAAAGAGAAGGGAGTAGGGAAAGGGAAGGGAGCGGGGAACAA